>JAJPUD010028032.1:0-15024 GCA_023553655.1 Myrmecobius fasciatus
AGGGCAGAGGCTGGCTGACTTCCCCTACCTTGTACTGCCATGCCAGGTACTGCCAGGGGCACCCAGACCCCCCAGATAGCATCTGGGCAGGGTCTGCTGCTGCTGGGCCTGCACTGGGGTGTGTGGCAGAGGGTGCTGGCTATAGCTTAGAAGCTGGGGTGGCTGGTGCCAGAATTTTCCTATCAGTGATAGTTACTGGTGGTAGGGCAAGTGGATGCTAACTATGGGGCCTTATCCTGTCCCTCTTCTGACAGCTGCAGCTTTGGGGCCAGACACTGATGTAGCATGGGAAGGGATGTGCTGCACCTAGGTGATACTCTCAGGCTTGCCTAGGGGAGTAAGTTGCAGGATGAGGAAGGCACAGGAAGTTGGGTTCACTGTCAAGAGGTCCTGCCCCACCTCCCACTCCTTGCTGGGGCTGCTGACCTGCTTCCACCAAATGAGCTGGCAGCGAACTGCAGAATTGGAGGAACAGAACATAATTCAAGTTTCCCTATATTTTCCCAGCATTTTTCAATACTTTTATTTGGAAATTTCATTTGGGATAATAGGGGTTTGCACAGAGAGAGAAAGAGAGGGGGTCTCTGACCTGGGGGAACTACCAGGGATGTCTGGTTTCAACCATTGGTCAAGGTTTTACAACAAGTTGCTATAAAGTGCAAATCATTTACCTATTATTTTTTTTTTCTTCAGTCTGGGATTAGTTTCAAAATAGCTGGTTTTCTTCATTGTCCTGGAATAATGAAGCTATCCATCTTAATTTCCAGGGGGTAATTATCTAAATGCCATTTTACTTTTAAAAACTTTACAAAATTTAATCTTTATTTTTCCTTAAAACAAATCCTGAAGAGTAGAATCCCAAAACTTACTAAGATATTTCAGAAGGAAGTGAATTTCCTAGAATTAATCTAAAGTCTTAGAAGTTTTCTTCTGCAGTCTTGAAATGATCAATTTCCAAACCCCTTGCTTTACCAAGATTTTTTTTTTTTTAGCAGTTCCTCAATTTAATCTGACTATTGCTGTAATTCCAACTTGGCCAGTATTGAAATCGCAGGAAAAAATATATTACAGGTTTTTTTTTTCTTTCTCTTTTCTTAAAACTTAAAATGGGGGTTAGTCCTGCTTACTGGGACTTTTACTTCAGGTATGAAAGCCTGGCTGCAGCATTAGAAGTTTTTCTTACTGGTTGCATTTATATATATAGTCCATATCACAAACATGAGATAGACATTTGCCATATTACAAAGATACTTTACACAAACATAATGACAAAACACACAACTGATTCGGCAGCAAGACACAGGTTACAAGATCCTGTAGTTAGGCACATGGTTGCAGTTTTACAGAGGCATGCAGAGAGGGACCCAAGATGGATAGGGTCATAGGAGGGGCCTTAAGAGTTTCCCTCAAGGGGCAGCTAGGTGGCGCTATAGTGGATAGAGCACCAGCCCTGAAGTCAGGAAGACCTGAGTTCAAATCTGGTCTCAGACACTTAACATTTCCTAGCTGTGAGACCCAGGGCAAGTCACTTAACCCGAATTGCCTCAGCAAAAAGAAAAAAAAAAAAAAGGTTCCCTCACAAAGAATATTGAGTTCCACCCAACCCAGAGCACAGAAAACTGGAGCAGGAACAAGGAGAAAAGACTCAGCAGATGGAGGCGTGAGGGTGTTGGTCAGACTCCAGAGATAGAAATGTCCAGTGGCACCTAGTCTGTCCCCACTGGTACTGGTTCAGTGTCCATTCCCACTTCTGACACCAATTAATGTCAACCAGACCAGAAACTGCTTCTAGCCTGTGGGTGGTCAGAGCCAAACCAAGCCATGCAGATACAGGAGAGTCCCGGCACATGTGCAGAAGCCCCATTTCTAGTGGGAGGCCCCAGGGCGATGTAGGAAGATCTCCATACTTATATACCTATGGCTACCTGTGGCCCAGACAGTGAGGAGTAACAGCAACGATGAAACAAGTTTGATCTATAGGGGTCTTACTGACTAGAACACGGGTACTAGAGATGCTTGTTCAAGCTCAGAGACAAACAATTCTGGGATTTGGCTGTGGCCCGAGATCATCCAGAGAATGAGCTCAAAGGATTGTTGTTATGCCAAACTCCTTGCTTGCTGGGCCTTAGTGCTGGAAAACAGGGTGTGCCCTAATCCTGACAGCACCAACCAGGTGTAACATTCTGTGTTTAAGACTTCTTCCAGTTCTAAGCTCCCTCCTAATTCTGATCTCCCTTCTTTGTTCCAAGCTTCACTCCCCCCCCCAACTCTGCTAATCTCCATTCTAAGTCACCTTCTTTCCCCATCACCAGTTCGGAAATTCTATTCTCTAAGGGCCCTCCTAGATCTGCCGTAATCTCAGTTCTACTTTTATGTTTCTTTCAGCTCTGATATTCTCTGTTCCATGTTCTAAGATCTCTTTCATCCCTCACATTCTGTGTTCTATGATCCAAGGGTCCAAAAGTCTAAGTGGAAGATTCCTGAAGCCTCTGAATCCAAGTCTGAGGTTCTAGTATCCTTATAGGTTGAATCCTCGGCTCTGAGATGCTGATTATTCTAAACTTCTAAGAAACAGATTCCAATGTTTTGAGAATCTGAGTCTAAGCTAGGAAAAAAATCCATTCCCCAGTCTACTTTTTAGCCTGGAAACTCTCCCCCTTCCTGCATCCCCTGCCCCCATGAGCATAGCTAGAGCCCTTGAGACGAGATTCTGAACTTGATTCCAAAAGGCTTCTGCATGTAAAGAACTCAAGAGCACAGACCTCCCTGCCTCCAACCCCATTCCCCACCCCCTCCTGTCCCTGTTTTCTCTCTCTAAAAAGCAATTGGCCCTAGGAAAGGGAGTAGCTAGGCAACAGCATAGAGGGGGTGAAGGAGGGAGTGGAGAATGTGACATCTTTCTTCTTCCTCCTTCTTTTCATCATCTACAATGATAATGTACACCCCTGGATTCCTGTATCCTGTGCTAGACCCTGGGGGTATTAACTGGAACCCAAACCCTTTCTCCGCCCCTCAAAAAAAGATCATGGGGGGATCTAAAAACGAGAAAAGGACCTTGTATTCACAATTTAACTGGGGGGGGGTGCTTGACCGAACGGAAACCTGCCGGGGATTTCCACCATGTCTTTACAATTAGACACAGTTCTCTTTCTCAAGCCGAGGGGACCCCGGATAGTCCAGGCCCTCGGCACCTCCAGCCCGGACAGATAAAGCAACGTTTCCCAAGCGCCGCCAGCTGACAGTTGCCTATTCACAGCCTAGCTGGGAGTGGCAGGGAGGGCTGGGGGAGGGGACTGACCCCAAGGGCAGAGCTGCTGGGGAAGAGGAGGAACCCCGGCTCCGAATCGCCAGTTTAAACACCGACCATAACGGACGCTTGGTTACCATGGAAACCAGGGTTGGTGATGCACAGTCCTCTCAAGCTTTAAGAAGCCCTGTTGAGGGGGGAGGGAGGGGAAGGTTCCCCCTCCCCCTCCCCCCAAACCTCGATGGCTGTGACGCCGCCTGGAGAGCTAGTCTCCGAACTTCTCCCTAACCGAGCCTGCCTCTTTGAACCTAAGTTTCCTTGTCTGAGAGGTTCCCCGTGGTCCAGGTCGCCGCCTCTCCGGGCGGGCTTCAGGGGCGGGGCCGGGGTCCTGACTACTCCTCGAGGCTCCTCCCCTTCTCTTTCTCCCTTTCCCCCTCCTCTTCTCCCCGCCCCTCCCGCTCCGAGGACCCTTTAAGCCCCGCCCCACTCCGGCCTCTGACCCAACGAAGACCGGAAGCGGCGGGGCGGGGCGGGGCGGGGACGGGAGGGGCTGGGAGGCAGCATGGAGGGGGCGGCTCGCTCCGGACCCGCTGGCTGCTGCTTGTGCCGCCGCTGCCGACGTCGCTGCTGACGGCCCTGAGTCCGCGGGGTGTCCCTAGGCGGCCATGAGTGCAGGTGGGGGCGGTCTGGGGGGTGATCCGGGGGTTCCAGGAAGGGTCCACAGGCCGAGGTGGGGTGTTCCAAGAGGGGTCGGTCCATCGCGGGGGCCCAGAGCTGGGTGGTTTCGGGAAAGCTCCATCACAGGAGCGGGGGTTCCGGGAGGGGTGCATCACGGGGGCGGGGGCCCGGAACTGGGAGGGGAGTACAGGAGGGGTCAGGGCGGGGGGAGGGGGCGATTCCACGGTGAGGTCCGTTGCGGGGCTGGAGGCCCGGAGCTGGGGACTGGCCGCCCCCACTGCATCCAGTGCAGGGGGCCCCCCGGTGCCCCGGAGGGGAGCTCTGAGGCCCTCCCATTTACCCCTCCCATGTGGCCAGGTACAATGACAGGGACCCCCAGGAGGTGCCATTGAGGAGCCTGGACCCTGGGGATGGATGAGTGGAAACCTGGCCCCCCGGGGAAGCCCTTCGGGGGCAGGAAGAAGCGGGGCTGGTACCTGGCCTGGAAGTACCGACTGACCAACCAGCGCCTTGTGCGGCGCCTCTGCCAGGTCGGGATGCAGCTCAGTGCCCCTCCCAAAGAGCCTCCTCTGCAAGCCCCCCTCTCCCGGGAAGCCTTCCGGGGACTCAGGCCTGCCCCTCTTAGTCTGTCTCCTCCCTGGGCTAGGAGGCAGTGGCCCTCGTGGTCCCATCTTGCCTCAGCTGTCCCTATCCCTCCTTGGGCTTGGGGGCACCTGGACTAAGTAGAGCCCCAGGCCCCCGCCTTGGGCATCGAAGGAGCAAATGAGGACCTTGCCCTCCCTGAGACCCTAACCTAGGAGTGGGGGGCAGAGGAGGAGCCCAGGACCCTAAGGGCGTCTCCAGGATGGCTGAGGAAACCCAGGCTCTCAGTAAAAACTAATAAGGCAGCGCTGGAGCGGCTGCCAGAGGGTGGTTCTGGGTGCTCAGGCAGAGCCCTGCTACCAGTCTGGAAGACTTTTCTAGAGGGCTGGGTGGGCAGGGCTGGTGGTAGCAGTTAAACCTCTGGGCCCCGCCCCCCATCCCACGCTGGAAATGGAGGTGGCTGGCTACGCCAGGGCCCTCGGGCCTTCCCTTCTGTTCGGCTCTTTGCCCCGACTGCCCCCTTCTCCTGCAGACAGGGGCCGTGCTGTTTCTGCTGGTGACCGTCCTCGTCAACATCAAACTGATCCTGGACACACGTGGAGGGATCATGGAGGATGGGGAGGATCTGGAGTCAGAGCAGGATTATGGTTTGAGAGGCTGGTTTGGGGGGAGGGGGAGGAGGCTCTCTGAAAGGGGGGCCAAGAGAGGAGGGGGTGATCTGACCTTCTCTCCCCTTGTCACCTAGAGGAGACCCTGCAGCACCAGGAGCCCCCAAGGCGGGGCGCTGCAGGCCCCCACAGGGTGCTGGATGTTGAGGTCTACTCCAGCCGGAGCAAAGTATACGTGGCTGTGGATGGCACTACGGTGAGCGGGGGGAGGCATCTTCTTATTCCTTATCCCCTCCCGGTCCTCAAGTTGCTTTCCCCAGGAAGGTCCTCGGGCTGCCTGGGAAGGAGTTTGTCCAGTTAAATAGATAAACCTAGGGTTAGATCTTAGGAGGGAGCCCAGGAGGGCAAGGTCCTGAGGGATTTGGCCAAGAGACCCCTGGTTCTCTAGTCAGACAATATCATGGCAGGTAATATTGTGGGAGGTAAGGGGAGTATAGGAGGGGCTCTGGAGACTTCTGTTTGCCCAGGCAGAGCCCTGGGGTGACCAGGATGTGGCAGATCTTCCCAGAGGGCTAGGTGGTAGCTTCAAGGAATGAAGGGCCACGGGTTCATTCCTGCAGCACCATCGGAGAGTTAGGGGGCAGACAGGGAAATAGCCTAGGCCCAGCCCTGGAGGGGCTCCCTCTGCTAAGAGCAGGGCAAGGCAGCCAGGGGAGCCTGGGGGTCAAGTTGACTGTGTAACTCTCAGCAAGCCCCTTCCCCTCTGGCAACCTTTTTTTTCTTTGAAAAAAGGGAAGGATGAATAAGTACATTCAGCAAGGAGACGGTACTATGGCTGGTGCCAGGGACTCAGACACAGAAGTCAGAAGGAAGTGTATTCCAAGAATAGAAAGCGGCCTGGCAAAAATCCAGGGATGGGAGTAGAATGTCATGTCCAGGTTGCAGCCAAGAGGCCCCCTTGGCTGGAACATCGAATGTGTCAGAGGGGAGTGATGGGAGATGTTTGCAAAGGTGTTTGGGAGCCAGAAGGATTTCAGTGTCAGGAGTGTGCATTTCATCCTCTAAGTAGTAGGGAGCCATAGGACCTTCTTGAGCAGGGGAGTGAGGTGGTCAAGTAAATCTCCAATGGGAAAATTGTTCTGGCAGCTAGGAGAGGTTGGATTGAGGAGTCAGTTGTCCAATAAACATTGATTAAGCACCCTCTGTGTGCCAGTCACTTGAGAGGAGAGAGTAGAAGCAGACCAATTAAGAGATTGAAATAGTCCAAGTAGATGAGAAGGGCATGTGAGATTAGAAGAGAGGAGATAGTTAGGAGGGGACTTCACACATAAATCCACCAGTTGAGCAACTGATTGATATCTCTTACCAAGTCTGTGGCTGTCTCTGAGGTTGAGAACCCTTAAGAGGGAAAATGGGGGGAGCCACCCACTTAGACAAAGCTAACCTAGCTTTGGAAAAGCCTGGTATTCCTCATCCAAAGTTCTCCACCTCTGCAAAGGAGGGAAGAAGGGAGACAGGCTCTGGTCACAGCCTTGGGGCCGAGCTCTTTCCAGTGGTTGGAAAGCCTCTTGTTTCAGGTGCTCCATGTACACGCTTACGTTTGTGCCTCGGTCTATGTGAGTCTTCTGGTGCCTCTGCACATCCACCCTGTTTGCTGTTTCTTACTTTATGGGGCAATAACTTGCCCTTTACACCGGTACACTTCTACCTAAAGGTGGGAGCAGAGTCTGGATTCAGACTGTGGCTCTGCTCCTTACTAGCTGTGTGACCCTGGACAAGTCAGGCTCCCATTGGTAAAACAGAATAGCTTCTCTTCTTTCTCCTTTGTGACTCAGCTCAGTCCCCATTGTCCTCTGCCATGTCACTGGCCCCAGGGACAACTTAGTCCCCTCTCCCTGTGTTGTGGAAGCAGGATGTGGCTGGCTCCCTGATGAGGAAACAGGCCCTAAGCTTGCCCAGGATCACCCAGCAGTAGGAGCAGGAGCAATAGTATTGATGCTTGGAGTACTAGTCAGCGTTTGCAGGTGCCATGGGGAAGCCTCCCCCCCCCCCATAGCTCAAGGACTGATGGCTGGCAAGGTGGCGCAGTAATCAAAGGCACAGAACTGGAGGCAGGAGAGCTGGATTCAGATCCTGACACTGAGGCCCCTAGCCGGCTGTGGGCCCTCAGGCCTCAGTTTCCCCATCTGTAAAACGAGGGAGCAGACCAGATGACCTCAGAGCAGCCCGCCAGTTGCCAGTCTCACTGGTTTCTACCTTCCCCTCCCCCCAGGTCCTAGAAGATGAGGCTCGGGAGCAGGGACGGGGCATCCACGTCATTGTTCTCAACCAGGCCACGGTGAGAGCCGGTCCTGCTGGGGGTCGGGGGGCCCCGGAACTGGCAGCTAGAGTCTCACTTGGCTCTCACTCTTCAATGCCTCAGGGTCACGTGATGGCAAAGCGGGTGTTTGACACATACTCCCCCCATGAAGACGAGGCCATGGTTCTCTTCCTCAACATGGTGGCCCCTGGCCGCGTGATCATCTGCACTGTCAAGGTCAGTGTAATCACCCTGCGCTTAGTCCTGACCCGGTCTCCCCGGGGTCCTGGTCGTTTACCGGGCTGGGGGCAGGGAAGGAGCCAGGATGTGACTCAGGCTCAGATTACTCCTGCCTGACCCAAACTGTCCCATAGGATGAGGGCTCCTTCCACCTCAAGGATACAGCCAAGGCCCTCCTTCGGAGCCTGGGCAGCCAAGCGGGGCCGGTGCTGGGCTGGCGGGACACCTGGGCCTTTGTTGGCCGGAAAGGAGGTAAAGCAGCAACTCCTGCCATCCTGCCCCCCCCCCCAAAAAAAAGGGCTGGTGGGGGCCTCTGCTGAGGGCTGGGGGCAGTCAGGGCTGCAGAGACATTGAGATTGCCCAGAACAGGGTAAGGGGCTGGGGTCTGGCGGGCCAGCCAGGGTGTCCTTTCCTCCTCTTAGCCTCTGCCCACTCTCCCCTACCAGGTGCTGTCCTTGGGGAGAAACACTCCAAATCACCGACGTTGTCTTCCTGGGGGGAGCCCATCCTGCTGAAGACGGATGTCCCACTGAGCTCGGCTGAAGGTGGGGCCTGAGAGGCTGGGCCAGGCCTGGGGCCTGGGAAACCGGAGAGGATGATGGGATACGGCCTCGGTTGGGGGATCGTGGAGAGCTGGTGGGCCGGGAGCATCGCTGAGCCTGGGACTCACTGGATGCCTGAGGCTGAGACCCCAGGGGTGCTGGGACTCTGGGGGTGCTGGGTTGGCGAGTTAGTAACTGCTGTCTGGCCTGAGGGATAGGAAGAAGAGGGTGGGGGGGGGGCCAGGCCAAATCCCTTCCTTCCCCCCAGAGGCAGAGTGTCACTGGGCAGACACCGAACTGAACCGTCGTCGAAAACGCTTCTGCAGCAAAGTGGAGGGTTATGGGAGTGTGTGCAGCTGTGGGGACCCCACCCCCATTGAATTCAACCCTGACCCGGTGAGTGAGCTGAGAGCGGGATCTGGGGGCTGGGCTGAGCCTTGGAGTGGGAGCAGGGACTGGGGAGGGGATGTCTGAACCAGGGGGGGAGGGGCTTAGCTGGGATAGGCGATTGAGTCGGAGGAACAAGTCGAGACCACTGAGGCCCAACAGAAAAACAGGTGCTGGGCACTGGTACTACAGAGTGTGGGTCTGGACACTCCCTGCTGTGGACCTCTCCTCCAACAGCGCAGATCTCACCCCTTAGCTCACCCCATCTATGCCTGCCAAGCTAGGCCCCTTTTGTCCAGATCTCCCATAAGCCTGCTGGGGGTCACATGGGGACCTCCTTGGTTTCTCAAGGCTTGTGGACACTCCCAGTGGAACACCTGTCCTGGCCACCTGTCATCCTTTCCATGTTTGCTGAGGGAGCCTAAAAAAAAGGAAGCAGTCCAGTGACATGGGAATAGGGGTATTATGCTCATGCCCATTTTACAGAAATGGAAACTGAGAGCTGCAAGGGAAAGTGACTCCCACAATCACGCATCGAGGCCAGAGGCAGGGTTTGGAATCGGCTCTTCTCGGCCCCAGGGCCCCCACTGGAACTGATACTAAATATCCCCTCCAAAATGCCCCAGATCACACTCAGAGTTCTTATGAGACTCCCTGAGGCCTTTTCCTTTGGGAAGGAGAGACCTCAGGGAGCTGAATTCTGATCTTCCTTTCCCCAGCTTCCCAACAACAAGGTTGCCGATGTGCCTGTCGCAGTCATTGCAGGGAACCGGCCTAACTACCTGTACAGGTGAGCCCTTGGTAGGAGGATGGACCCATCCATCCCCAACCTTTATAGGTAGGCCCAGGGTGAGGTGATGGGCCTCCTTGCTTATACAGATGAATCCTGGGAAGGTTAACGGACCCCCTACCTGTATAGGTGAGCCTAGGGAAGGGAGAAGGAAGTCCATCTTGGACAGATGAGTTCAGGGTGAAGGGATGGCGCATGCTTACCTGTAGGGTACCTTAGGTAGGGAGATGGGTCCACTTACCTGTTTAGAGGAGTCCAGGGTGAGGGGATCATCCACCTTCTTGCACAGGGGACGCCTTCCCAGCAGCACAGATGGTCTAGAAAAGTGTTGGGTGGGGCTTTGATGTCTGCTTCCCCTGTGCCTCGTTCCCCTAGGATGCTACGATCTCTCCTTTCTGCTCAGGGTGTGAACCCCCACATGATTACAGTCTTCATCGATGGCTACTATGAGGTAGGTCCTAGGGCTGGAGGGGGGAGCCTGTGAATCGACCCCCACACACACACAGCCTTATCCCTTGTGACCCTGGACAAGTCCCGTTCCCCATGGATAGAACAGAATAGCTTCTCTTCTGGGACTAGGCTGGCTAGGTCACTGGCACCAAGGAGAGCCCGATCCCCTTTCCTTCTTCTATAGAAGGATGCTGGGTGTGTAGGCCTAGAATGCTGGTTTCTAGACTCAGGCTCCCCATCTGTAAAATGGACACTTTCCCTGTACTCCTCTCCTGGTGCTAATTGGGCAGAAAGCCTGGAGTTCATGAGAGACGGGCCGGCCCTGGCCCTGCAGGGAGCTTGTAGTCCCCCTGAGGAGATGCCCTCAGAACATCAATACAAGTAGAGAGTCGACAGCTGTCTGTGACCAAGCCCTCAAGCAGTCGAGGCAGGAGAGACACAAGAAACACACAAGGAGAGCCGGGTTGTCTTGGAGGGAAGCACTAGCAGCTGGGACCAGTGGAGAAGGAAGAGCTTGGGCTGAGCCTTGAAGGATGCAGGGGATTCAGAGCGGGAGAGCTGGAAAGGGAGTGCATTCCCAGCAGAGGCACAGCCAGGGCAAAGGCCCCGAGGGGGGAGATGGACTGCCGAGGTGGGGGAGGGAGTAATGAGCGGCCAGGCTCGGAGAGGACTTTGAACACGAAAGCAGGGTTTTTGTGGGAGCCCCGAGAGCTGTGGGAGGTGACATGGTCAGACCTCTGCCCGAGGAAGACCTCTGACAGCTGGGAGGAGGATGGAGGCAGGCGGGGGGGCCCCCAGCAGCTGCTGCAGTAATCCAGGCCTGAGATGGCGTGCAGCTGCGTCAGGGTGGGGGCTGCATCAGGGCCGGGGCATTCAGGTCATGCTGGGAAGAGAGAAGAAAAGAGATTTGGAAGTGGATTGGACACAGGAAGGAGGGAGAGAGAGGCGTCAAGGGTGGCACCAAGGTTTCAGGCCTTGCCAACATCAGGGAAATGTTGGCAAGAGGAAGATTTGCAGTTGGGCCCTCATCACCCAGCTGATTCATGGGGAGCCTCTGGTCCACTAAGATCCCCCAGATCCATTTCAAAACAAAGGCTGTCCACACCTTTCCCTTCTTGCACTCATGAGGCTGTTTTTTTGTTTTGTTTTGTTTTGATTGTTTTTGCTTTTTGCTGAAGCAATTGGGGTTAAATGACTTGCCCAGAGTTAAGTGTCTGAGGTCAAATTTGAACTCGGGTCCTCCTAATTTCAGGGCTGGTGCTCTAACCACTGCACCTCCTAGCTGGCGCTGCCAGTTTCTTGAGCACAGGGGTGACCCGATTGGATCGGTACATTCAGATAATTTTGGCTGCTGGGGGAGATCGGTGTGGGAGGTGGGGAGCTTTTGCAGCCATCTGGAGGGGAGGGGGAGGGGTGGCTGAAGGGGTAGGAAGCTCCAGTGGAATACAGACATTGTGGAGGTTAAACGACCAGGACTGGGCATTGTGTGGGACCCCAAGAAAGGCGTGAGGGAGGTGCCCCTGGAGGTTCAGGGTGTCGGGGCATGGCTTTGGCCCTTTGGAGAGCCCCAGTGTGAAGCTGGCAGGAACTTGGAAAGGTCTTGGTCAGGTGGGAGAGTCGCTGCCAGGTGGGCGGCAAGGGCCGGACCCCTAACACCATGCCCCCCCCCCTCCCAGGAGCCCATGGATGTGGTCGCCCTGTTCGGTTTGAAGGGGATCCAGCACACACCCATCAGCATCAAGAATGCCCGAGTGTCCCAGGTACCACTCAAGGGAGGGCGAGGTGGGGGAGGGCGCCAGGGGAGCCCCGGGCCAGGGTCCCACTCAGGCCCTTCTCCCCTTTCTCTTCCCCCAGCACTACAAGGCCAGCCTCACCGCCATCTTCAACCTCTACCCTGTGAGTATGGGCAGGTACACGTGGGGAGCTGGGGTGACTGGGGCCCCTGTAGCCTGGAGAGCGGGGGAGGGGAGTCCCATCACATCTCCCATCCCGTCACAGGAGGCCAAGTTTGCTGTGATCCTTGAAGAAGACTTGGACATTGCTGTTGATTTCTTCAGGTAAGGGCTCGGGGGGCTCCGGACATGGCTGGTGGGCTGGCCTGGCGTGGGACCGGCTCCTCGGGCCATCCTGGAGCTGCAGGACTGGGCCAGGGCAGGATGAAATCGGGAGCCACAGCCTGGGCTTAGCTGCAGCTTCAGGAGAGAGCCGGGCGAGCTGGGGTGGGCAGGGAGAGAAGGCTTCCTGGGACCCCGGAGGGGGAGAGTGCCTGAGCTGGTCACTGGCAGTGTGCCCGGCCCACCCTCCATTCTCTCTGTATCGGCCCGGCCCAAGCTGGTGGGGGGGCTGGGCTGTAGTGGGCCCAGTTCTGTCCGAGCCCAGAGTCTCCGGCTAAGGGACCTCAAATGGGGGAAAGGGCTGGGCCAGAGACAGGGAGGCTCTCTGAGACCTCCCTCCCTCCCTCCCTCCCTCCCCTTCAGCTTCCTCAGTCAGTCCATCCACCTCCTGGAGGAAGATGAGTCTATCTACTGTATCTCTGCCTGGAATGATCAGGTGGGACCCGGCCTGGGGAGGGGTTTGGGGGAGGAGGAGGCTCGGGGGGAGGCTTGCTGTCAAGGTGGGGGTGGGGGCAAAAGCCAGCCCCTGCCCTGACCGACGGTCTGGCCCGGCCCCCAGGGCTACGAGCACACGGCCGAAGACCCGGCTCTGCTCTATCGAGTAGAGACCATGCCCGGCCTGGGCTGGGTGCTCAGGAAGTCTCTATATAAGGATGAGCTGGAGCCGCGCTGGCCCACGCCGGAGAAGGTGAGCTCCCTGCTCGTGAGAGCGCCCCAGGCCCCGCTTCCTTGGTGCCTCTGTGAGGCCCTGTGGCTGCCCAGCCCCCTTCCCTGCCACTCAGATGACCGCGGGCACCTGCTCACCCCTGCCTCAGTTGTTTCCCTGGCTGCCTCAGTTTCTCCACAACAGCTCCATTCTCCTACCACCTGGGGTGGGGATGGGCAGGTGCTACCAAGGGGAAAGGGTGAATCATGACGCGGTGCCCCCCTCGCCAGCTCTGGGACTGGGACATGTGGATGCGGATGCCCGAGCAGCGCCGAGGCCGTGAGTGCATCATCCCCGATGTGTCCCGCTCCTACCACTTCGGCATCGTGGGTCTCAACATGAACGGCTATTTCCATGTGAGTGAGTGAGAGGCAGCTCGCCTCCTCCCACAGCCCCCAGTGACAAAGGGTCTCAGGGCGCATTGATGAAGCACCCGCTGTGCTGGGCACTGGGCAGGGGGTGGCGAGACAGAGGTCATGGGGATTGCTTCAGCTCTGCCAGAGGAGAAAATGGCAGGAGGTAGATATGAGCCCCTGGGCAGGCAGAGAACACAGACAGTCGGAGGAAATGGAGGCAGCCCTTAGGAGGGCGGGGGTCCTCGCCGAGCCTCGAAGGCACTGAGGTTGCTGAGAGGAGGAGGGCACCCCCGGCCTGGGATAGAGATGGAAGGAGGCGGAGTCAGAGCCAGGACCAGGTCGGGATGCCCAAGGAGTACAGTCTGGCAGGAAGGGAGCAGTGTGGGAAGGTGAGTCAGGAAGGGCAGAGTGGTGGGAGCCGGGCTCTCAGGGCCCTGCCTTGTCTGGCCCCTGAGGGCGTTCGGGGAGGGCAGGACTCAGACCGGCCTAGCGGCATTACTCTGGCAGCTTGATGGGAGCTTTGGGAGGGAGGACAAGGCCTGAGCACTGACGGGGGGAGGGGAAGGGGACAGAGGTCAAGAGCACCCCAAAGGCCACGCCGGGGGAGGGATTGGAAGGGCTGAGAGATGATGAGCACCATTTCCAACATGGAGGCAGCCAGCTGCAGGGGCCCGGAAAGCCCGTGGATGCAGGATGGAAGCAGGGAAGGAAGGATGAGGGCGGCTCTTCATTTGCCCTGTTTGTTCTCCTTCCCAGTCTAAAGAGCAGAGAAAAGCATAACAGCTGAGGAGTCAGTCAGTCCCTGAGCATTCTTTTATTTTTTTGCTTTTGGCTGAGGCAATTGGGGTTAAGTGACTTGCTCAGGGTCACACAGCCAGGAAGTGTCTGAGGTCAGATTTGAACTCAGGTCCTCCTGACTTCAGGGCTGTGCTCTATCCACTGCGCCACCTAGCTGCCTCTTTGTAAGCATTTATTAAGCACCTGCTTTTATGCTATAAGCTGGGGCTACAAAAAGAGGGAAAAGACAGCCCCTGTCCCCAAAATGCTTAGAATCTAAGGGGAGGGGGGACAGTGTGCAGAGAGGTGCAGGCTACATGCAGGATAAACAGGAGACCGTGAACAGAAGGCACCGGGACTTAGAGGGGGTAGACAAAGCTTCCTGAGGAAGCTGGGATCTCAGGTGGGACTTAAAGGAAGTGGGGGAAGTCAGTAGTCAGAAGAGAGGAGGGGGAGTGTTCCCGCATCGGGGAGCATCATAGGCAGTGGAGCTTGTTCAGAAACAGCCAGGAAGCCAGTACTTCTGGATGAGGGCACTTGTGGCAGGCTCAGGTGTCAGAAAACTGGGAAGGGAGGAGGAGGCCGGCCAGGGAGGGCTTTGAATGCCAGACTAAGCATTTGGTATTTAATCATGCAGGCGATAGGGAGCCACTGGAGTTTCTTGAGGAGGTGGTGACACGACCCAGCCTGCACCTTAGAAAAATCCTGTTAATGGATAATGGAGGATGGATTGGAATGGGAGACACTTGAATCAGGCAGCCCCCCCCCCCCAGCAGCTAATGCCGTGGTCCAGGCATGGGATAGGATCACCAAGTGAAGTGATAGGGAGAAAAGAAGGGGGCCAGGACAGAGGGACCCCCAATCCTCTGAATTGAGTCCAGCAAAGGGGACAGAGGAGCAGAGAAGGAGAAGAAGCATGAGAGAGACATGTCCTGAAAACCTGGAGAGAATGAGAGTATCAGGAAGGAGAGTGACCAGCAGTGTCAGAGGTCAGGGTCAGAGGAAGGAGCAAAGGCTGCTGGGCTTCTGTGGTAACTTTGGAGAGAGCGGCTCCAGCGGAATGACGGCTCCCAGTTAGACACGATGAGGAGTTAAGACAGAGGAGGCGCCCTCGGGGGACGCCTTTCTTGGGCGGGAGACCCCGGAGAGCAGTTGGCAGGCTGGAAGGATTGGGGAGGGAGTTGTGGGCGTGCTGTGGGCAGTGGGCAAGCAGCCAGTAGCTCTGCTTCCTTCCGTCCTCACGGTCCC
>JAJPUD010028033.1:0-15023 GCA_023553655.1 Myrmecobius fasciatus
ACAAAAAGAAATTCCATTCAAAATAACTGTTGATAGTATAAAATATTTGGGAATTTATCTGCCAAGGGATAGTCAGGAACTATATGAACTAAATTACAAAACACTTTCCACACAAATCAAATCAGACCTAGTCAATTGGAAAAACTTAAAATGCTCATGGGTAGGACGAGCGAATATAATAAAAATGACAATACTACCCAAACTAATTTACTTATTTAGTGCCATACCAATCGAACTCCCAACAAATTATCTTACAGATCTAGAAAAAATAGTAGCAAAGTTCATTTGGAAAAACAAAAGGTCAAGAATTTCAAGGGGATTAATGAAAAAAAAAAAGGCTGACGATGGTGGACTTGCTGTACCAGATCTAAAACTATATTATAAAGCAGCAGTCCTCAAAACCATTTGGTACTGGCTAAGAAATAGAGTAGTCGATCAGTGGAATAGGATAGAATCACAAGACAAACTAGGCAATAACTATAGCAATTTGGTTTTTGATAAACCCAAGGACCCCAGCTTTTGGGATAAGTATTCACTATTTGACAAAAACTGCTGGGAAAACTGGAAACTAGTGTGGAAGAAATTAGGGCTTGACCCACATCTAACATCACATACCAAGATAAGATTTAATGGGTTCATGATCTGGATATAAAGAGTGATACTATAAGTAAATTAGAGGAATGTAATATACTTTACCTCTCAGACCTATGGAGATGGAATAAATTTATGTCCAAAGAAGAACTGGAACTCTTAATTGAAAACCAGATAGATAACTTTGACTATATTAAGTTAAAAAGTTTTTGTACAAACAAAATCAATGCAGACAAGATTAGGAGGGAAGCAATAAATTGGGAAATCATCTTTACATTTAAGGGTTCTGATAAAGGTCTCATCTCTAAAATATATAGAGAATTGTCTCATATTTATAAAAATTCAAGCCATTCTCCAATCAATAAATGGTCAAAGGATATGAACAGACAATTTTCAGAGGATGAAATTAAAACTATTTATAGTCATATGAAAAGGTGCTCCAAATCACTATTGATCAGAGAAATGCAAATCAAGACAACCCTGAGATATCACTTCACACCAGTCAGATTGGCTAAAATGACAGGAAAAGTTAATGATGAATGATGGAGGGGATGTGGGAGGGCTGGGACACTGATACATTGTTGGTGGAGCTGTGAACGGATACAGCCATTCTGGAGAACAATTTGGAGCTATGCTCAAAAAGTTATCAAACTGTGCATACCCTTTGACCCAGCAGCATTTCTATTGGGCTTATATCCCAAAGAAATCATAAAGGAAGGAAAAGGCCCCACATGTGCAAGAATGTTTGTGGCAGCCCTTTTTGTAGTGGCTAGAAACTGGAAATTGAATAGATGCCCTTCAATTGGAGAATGGCTGAATAAATTATGGTATATGAATATTATGGAATATTATTGTTCTGTAAGAAATGACCAGCAAGATGATTTCAGAGAGGCCTGGAGAGACTTACATGAACTGATGCTGAGTGAAATGAGCAGAACCAGGAGATCATTATACAGGGCAACAACAGTACTATATGACGATCAATTCTGATGGACATGGCTGTCTTTAACAATGAAATGTTTCAAACCACCTCCAATTGTTCACTGAAGAAAGCCATATACACCCAGAGAGAGGAATGTGTAATGTGGACGACAACATAACATTCTCATACTCCTTGATTGATGTTTGCTTACATTGTGTTTCCTTTATCTGATATATCGTTTGTGTAGACAAGATTTTTCTTGCACAACAATGACAAGTTTGGAAATATGCATACATATATTCGATTTGCCAATATTTTAACATAATTAACATGCAGTGGATATCCTGCCATCTAGGGGACGGGTGGGGAGTTGGGGGAAAAATTTGTAACGGAGAGCTATGTAAGGGTTATTGTTGAAGAATTACCCACACATATGTTATGCAAATAAAATAAAAAAAATTTTTTTGCATCGATATTCATTAGGGAAATTGGTCTATAATTTTTTCTCTGTTTTCACCATACCTGGTTTAGCTATCAGCACCATATATGTATTATAGAAGGAATTTGGTAGTGTACCTTCTTTCCCTATTTTTTCAAATAGTTTGTATAATATTTGAACTAATTGTTCTATGAATGTTTGGTAGACCTCACATGTAAATCCTTCTGGCCCTGGAGATTTGTTCTTAGGGAGTTGGTTAATAGCTTGTTCTATTTCTTTTTCTAATAAGGGGCTATTTAAATAATTTATATCCTCTTCTGTAACCTGGGCAATCTACATTTTTATAGATATTCCTCCATTTCATTTAGATTAACAAATTTACTGGCATAAACTTGGACAAAATAACTCCTAATTATTGCTCTAATTTCCTCTTCATTGGAGGCAAGTTCTCCCTTATTAATCTTGAGACTAATAATTTGATATTCCTCTTTCCTTTTTCTTATCCAATCAACTAAAGGCTTATCTATTTTGTTGTTTTTTTTTTCATAAAACCACCTCTTAGTTTTATTTATTAATTCAATAGTTTTCTTATTTTCAATTTTATTATTCTCCCCTTTTCTTTTCAGAATTTCCAATTTGGCATTGAATTGAGGATTTTTAATTTGTTCTTTTTCTATTTTTTTTAATAATAAGCCCAATTCGTTGATCTTTTCTTTCTCTATTTTTTGCAAGTAAGCATCTAGAGATATAAAATTGTCCCTTGTAACTGCTTTGACCGTACCCCACAAATTATGGTATGTTGTTTCATTTTTGTCATTTTCTTCCATGAAATTATTGATTGTGTCTATGATTTGCTCTTTCACCCATTCATTCTTCAGGATTGGATTATTTAATTTCCAATTAGCTTTTGGTCTATTTTCTCCTGGCCTTATATTTCATGTGATTTTTATTGCATTATGATCTGAAAAGATGCATTTACTATTTCTGCCTTTGATTTTGAGGTTTTTATTCCCTAATACATGGTAAATTTTTGTATAAGTTCCATGAACCACTGAGAAAAAAGTAAACTCCCTAATGTCTCCATTCAATTTTCTCCATAAATCTATCATACCTAACTTTTCTAACACTTGGTTTACCTCCCTATTTTCTTTCTTCTTTATTTGGTGGTTTGATTTATCTAATTCTGAGAGAGCAAGGTTGAGATCCCCCACTAGTACAGTTAGGCTGTGTATTTCTTCTTGCGTCTCTCTTAATTTCTCCCCTAGGAATCTGGATGCTATACCACTTGGTGCATTTTTATTTAGTATGACATTGCTATGTTACCTATGGTACCCTTTAATAAAATATAGTTTCCTTCCTTACCTCTTTTGATTATATCTGTCTTTGCTTTTACTTGATCTGAGATAAGGATTGCTACCCCTGCTCTTTTTTGTTCACCTGAAGCATAATAGATTCTGCTCAAGCCTTTTACCTTCACCCTGTATGTGTCATTATGCTTTAGATGTGTTTCTTATAGGCAACATTTTGTTGGATTCTGGTTTTTAATCCAGTCTGATATCCACTGTTGCTTTATGGGAGAGTTCATCCCATTCACATTCACAGTTAGAATAACTAATTCTGTATTTCTTTCCATCTTATTTATCCAAGTTATATTTTTCCCTTTCCTTTCCCCTTTCTCTCTTCCCCCCTCCTCAGTATTTTGCTTTTGATGACCCCCTCCTGCAAACAGTTCTCCCCCCTTTAGAGCCCCTCCCCCTTTTTTACTCCTTTCCCCTGATTCTTCTAATTTCCCTTCTACTAGTCTATCCCTTTCTTTTCCTCCTTTCCCTCCCACTGCCCTATAAGGAAGGACAAGTTTCTCTGTGAAACCAAATGTGTCTGATATACACTTTTAGAGCCCAATCTGATGAGAGTATGATTTACACAATTCTCAACCCCCTCCTTTCTTTCCCTCAGTTATATTAGGTTTGCTTTGCCTCTTCCTGACATTTTACCTTATCTTTATCTCCTTTTTTTAAACCTTATTTTACCACCTTTTCCCTCTTTCCCCCAGTATGATAGCCTTTCTCCCTCTGGTTTTCTTTTTCTTATTATCAATGTATTATCAAATTATACCCCCAATTTTTAAGTATCCCCATAGTAGAAATAAAGTTCTCAAGAGTCCTTTCCTTTTTATCTTTTTATGCTTCTCTTGAGTTCTGTGTTTGAGGTCAAATTTTTTGTTCAGATATGATCTTTTCATTAGAAATAGGTGAAATTCACCTATATCATTAAATAACCATCTTCTTCCCTGGAGGATAATGCTCATTCTAGCAGGATAAGCTATCGTTGGCTGCAATCCAAGTTCATTTACCTTTCGGAATATCTGGTTCCAGGCCCTTCGAACCTTCAATGTGGAGGCTGACAGATTGTGTGTGATTCTAGTTATAGATCCTCAGTATTTGAATTGTTTCTTTCTAGCTGCTAGCAAAATCTTTTCCTTGGAGCTATAGTCCTGAAATGTAGCCACAATACTCCTTGGGGGTTTTAATTTTCGAGTCTCTTTCAGGAGGTGATCAGTGAATTCTTTCAATGGCGATTTTGCCTTCTGATTCTAAACCATCAGGGCAGTTTTCTTTCAGGATTTCCTGGAAGATAGTTTTTAGGTTCTTTTTTTTTTTCATTATGGCTTTCAGGAAGGCCAATAATCTTTAGATTGTCTCTCCTAGATCTATTTTCCAAGTCAGTTGTTTTTCCTAGGAGATATTTCATATTGTCTTCTATTTTTTCATTTTTTTGTTTTTGTTTGACTGATTCTTGAAGTCTTATTGAGTCATTCACTTGCATTTGTTCAATTCTTATTTTTAAAGTGTTGTTTTCTTCAGTTACTTTTTTAGCTCCTTTTGTAACTGGCCTATTGAATTTTTTTGTTCATTGCACTCTTTTTCCACTTCACTAATTTTATTTTTCAGTGTATTGTTGTCTATTTCCAATTCACCAATTTTGTTTTTCAATAAATTGGTGTCTTTTCATATCTCTTTTGCACGGCATCATATCCTTCTTTTAGGGCATTAAATCCTTCTTGCATTGATTTCAGTTTATTTTCCCATTTATCATCCAGCTCTCTTTTGAGATTCCTTATCCAATCTTCCAGGAAGGCCTTTTGAAAAGGGGACCAGTGATGGTGCTTGATGGCTTCCTCTGGACTTATTTTGCTCATGGGAACCTCACGATCTGGGGTCTGCCCTTCTTTCTCTCGATAAAAGCAGTCTAAGGTGAGAGCTCTCTTCTGCTCCTTACTCATTTTTTTAGACAACGTGGGGGTCTGTTTAAGGCTAGAGAAGCAGCCAGCTGTCATAGTTTGCCCTGGGGCAATTTCCACTAACTTCTGGTGCTGGGCCAGTGGGGCTAGAACTTTGCCCTGTTTACTCCTTATAAAAAGGTAAATATGCCAGTACACCTGCCCCCAATCAGGGAAGAGTGTCCTGAGTGCCTCAGATATACCCCAGGTGTTTCGAGTTTGGAGTCTCTGCTCACTGAGCTGAGTCCCCCCAGTTCTCTGCCCTCAGTTCCAGACTGCACCAAGCAAACTGTTTATCCCACTGCCTGACTGAAACTGACCTGATATGAAGTTCTTCAGAGGTAACTGCAAGCAGTGTTTCAAAGTCCAAATATTTCTGGATTCGTTGACTTAAAGATCAGTTCAGAGGCTTATTTTATTGTTGATTTGAAAGAAGGTCGGAGGAGGAAACAGAGAGTCAGTCTTCACTCCACCATCTTGGCTCCACCCCACTGTGCTCAGCTTTTAAAGATGAATTTTATAAGAAGAGAATAGAAATCTTGAAGGATTAACATTTATGAAAGGAAATGAGCTAGAATTGCATTAGTTATTTAATTTATACCCTAGGTAGGATACTGATTTCTAAAAGGGGATCAAAGTACATTTGGCTCTACATTTGGCTTTTCATATACTTTTTTTTTTCCTTTTTTGAGAGGGCTATCACATTTCCTGTATAGCCTTCCTTCTCACAAGAAGTTTGTCCATATAGCTAAGAGACTGGAAAATATGATTCAATAAAGCTTGTGAGAGATGTTTGGACTATGGCTCTCTTTTTGCCTCATTTATCTAAATGTGGATTTCTTTCAGAATTCTTTACATACAATTGAATTTGTGTAATGTGAATTTACATAAAGGAAGTAGGGGTCTAGAGATAAAAGAAGTCTAGGACAGAATCTTAAATTAATAGTTATCAAGAATTTTTATACATATCATAACTAAAGAGTAATCAGTACTAGAAACAGTGCTGAATAAAGTACTGAGAATAAAGTGATAGATCATCACGTCACTATCATGCAGGAGGAGCCAGATCATGGTGAGTCCCAAAAGAAAGAAAGAATGAGAAGAGGTATAATATGAAGATTTATTAATTACCTTTCCAAAGGCCATGGTGCAAAGCATGGGCATATTTGGTTGGAGACTTGGGAAACATAATGATGTGTTTGAGGTTCACACCAAATGTTGAGATTGACATAGGCAACAAATGATGAGACTGAGAAAAATAATTGACACTAAATGTTGTGGTTTGCTTATGTGAAGAATTCATAATGGCTATTCTCTTTGCCAAATGGGTCTTTTTTTTTAGGAGAAAATGTAACAGCCAGGAGGAAAGGGCCCTAGGAACTCAGACTGAGGGGGCCAGTCGGGAGCTGCTCCCGGGGTCCGGGCTGGGAAAGCAGGGGGCGTGGGGCCCTCTCGCCGGGGCCATGGACGAGGACGGGCTGCCTCTGATGGGATCAGGCATAGACCTGATCAAGGTTGGTAGGAGAGGGAGCTGGAGGGTTGCTCGCAGAGGGTCACGGAGATCCGCCCTCTCGTTTGACGGAAGAGGAAACTGAGGCTCGGGGAGTGGGGTGAGGAATGTTCTTTATCTTAGGATTGCAAACCCAGAGCTGGAGGGGACTTCCGAGGGATCGAGTCCAACCCCTTCATTGTGCAGAGGGGGACACTGAGGCCCATGGAGAACATTTAGTATCTGAGTGACCTTAAGACAAGTGACTAATGCTCTCTGAATCTCACTTTCCTTCTCTGTATAATGAGGAGGTCATACTGGATGCCCCTGAGGTCCCAGTTCTCAATTTATTATCCCGCTGTGCCTCAGTTTCCCCATCTATTTAATGGGAAGGTTGGACTAGATGCCCCTGATGTCCCTTACTGCCCTAAATCTGGGATCCCTCTGTGCCTCAGTTTCCCCCATCTGAAGATGTACAATGAAGGTGCCAGCAATTCAACAGAAAAGGACTGTTGCATTTCTAAACCAGCTTGTAATACATACAGTACAGTTCCTCAACCTATTCTCTACAGTTTGTGAAGAGAAGCTGTCATCTCTTTCTCTTCGGATTCAACAAATTGAAACAACTCTCAATATTTTGGATGCAAAGTTATCATCTATTCTGGGTCTAGAAGATGTCAAATTTGAAATATCAACTGCAAATGTTAATGGTGTTACAAATGGTCCTGAAGCTCCCTCAGGTCAACAGTCATCTCTGTCTCCTCAATCTGAGCAGAACAGTATACAAGACACTGGACCACAGAAATGTGAAACGGCAGCAGAACATATCTTAACTGTAGCCAAGGATCCACGATATGCCAGATATCTCAAAATGGTTCAAGTGGGTGTTCCTGTGATGGCAATAAGAAACAAAATGATATCTGAAGGACTGGACCCCGATCTTCTTGAGAGGCCAGATGCTCCAGTGCCTGATGGGGAAGGTGAAGCAAATGCCAAAGAAAGTTCAGATAGTGAATCTTCTTTTAGTGACTGAACTCCATGTTGACTTTATTGAGTTTATATATGTACATAATATATACATGCATAGGAGGAAGGATGTTTTTACAGCTTATATGCTTTAGACCGGAGATGAAATCCATTTCAATTATATTGGAGGCTAACTTTCACCTCTTCTACAAAATATTTACTGGACTAAGATTTTTCAGCTCTTCATAATGGTTTCTGATCATCAGTTGAAAAAAATATTATCTAGGAATCATCATAATTTATGTAAGTTTTCTATATTAACTAGAATTTTTTCTGACCCATAAAAAATAATAATAAGCCACACAGACAGCCAAAAATTATTTCTGTGTTTTAAAAATGCAAAGGAATTTTTATTATCATGATAGATGAGTCACTTTTGACAGTGTGTGTCTTATTACCACATGGAAATATCTATAATCCCAGTATACTTGAATAAGTAAAAAAAAAGGGAATAGCCTGATTAAAATAAAGCATAATGCTATTATAAGCAGTAAGCTTTGAAATTTGAATGATGCAATGTAAGTTGAAAGACAAAACCCATTTACTTTGAGTTTAATAGCAGGTAATATACTTCCTAATTGGTTTTACCTAAGCAATGAACTTTGTTAAATTGTTGAGGCTATTTGTACTAATCATTTCAGTCTGAAAACATTCATGTGAGTTCACTTCTATAACATTTACTAAATAGTTTTCAGGCCAAAAAATACATATAATTCACCAAATTACCTATGGAGACTTTAAGGTGTGGTTGTGAAGATGGTTCTCTTCCTATTTACTGGAGAGCACCTTTCAGCACTTGGTGATTACCTCGGTCAGAGATAATGGTCAATGTGGGCCATTTATACAATATCCTCTTGAAAGAGTTAGTGCAGCATCTGTGTTACCCCTTCTGATTAGCTGCTCAAAAAGAGCAATTAGTTTGCACATATTGTAGAAGCCTCTCGAGTTTAGAGATAATCTTCCATAAATAATGGTGCACAATAGGAAATAGCTTAAGAAGTCTCTAAAACTTTTGTTACGTGGAGAAATTGAGGACATTATTGGATGGTGCTATTTCCCAATCACTGATTGCCTAGATTTACTGTTTTACCCTGGATTTATAGGATTGTTCTATTTCTCCTTCAAGCTGAAACAAGATTTGATGTTAAGCCATACATGACTTCCAGATTTTTTGTATTTAAAAATTTATTTTTAAAAAATCTACCAAAAATGAATCAACTATTAACAATAAACAAGGCTATATCTTTATAGTATGTTGTAATTATGATATAAATTTTAAATGTTTCCCTTGACACATAACCCACAGAGTTTGCTCATATCTGTAAGCAGAACATGGCTTCTATTAAAGGATGAATGGTGTCCCTGTGCTCTTATGAAACATCATTCAGGCAGCCCTGATTAGTAAAACTACTTTGTTTCTGAGCAATTTGCTCAAAATCACCAGTTCTGTCTCCAAGAGTTCAGCTCACAAGGTCTGGAATTCCCAAATCTTAATTTTGTAATGTAGCAAATGTTACAGTATTGCCAGTGTGGCAGTTATTTTAAAAAAATTTTATTTAGCCGCTTTTTTCTTAAATAAGTGGCACAGTGATGGCTACCTCAGTCTATAGAACTTGTATAGGCCATCTTTTTTTTCCCATTGAAATCTTGGTAATGAGTCCACACATAGTTAATAAATATTGATGAAATTAAATTAACCTTGTATTAATGATCTTATTAAACACTTCAAAGTGAACTGCTAAGAATACCAAAATGTAGCCTTACAATTTACTGTAAAATGGGTTCAAAATCCCAGCTCTGTTTCTTACTGTATTTGTGATCTTGGGCAAGTCAGCTGACTTCTTTGAGCCTCAGTTTGCTCATTCATAAAGGGAAAGAGTTGAACCAGATGATGACATGATTGAGATCACTAGCTCTAAATCATAGGATTTAGATAGAATACATATTTTTGCTACATGGTTAATCTTATTAGTACATTTTCAGCAATAAACAACCTTCACAAATAAGAATAAAAATATTTTTAGTACATGAACTCATCATCTCTCGCCCAGTTACCTTGTCTTACAGGTGAAGCAATAAATGCCAAGAAAGGTTAACGTGACTTGCTTAAGAAATTAAAAATAATTTCTTTGTGTCAATGAGAAATGCTTACTTTGGCCATTATATTCTTATGTATTAAAATACTAGTCCTTTGTAAGAATTTAAAAAATAGATTTTAATAATCTTATTAAACTCGCCTTTTGTAAAAAAAAAAGAGAAAATGTAGCAGACAAAATGAAAAAGTACAATAGACATAAGGATTCTTAAATATGAAATAAATTTAGGAAAGTATATAGTTAATAAGAAAAGGGGTTTTAACAATTAAGAATGGAAAAGATAAGTTCCCTACTGGAGCTTACAATTAAACAGAAGAAAGAGAATGCTGCATTTAACTACCTGGCTAAATCTGATATAATGTGATTTTGTGCTCCCCTGACCTTGGGAGCCTTCTTTTCTGATGGGTCAGTGGTCCTGGGTCTTCTAGCTTCAGAATCTGCCTCAGGAAACTACCCAATCTATCTAATTCTGACCATTCCTTAGCCAGATAGCTTTTGGTTTCAGGAAACTCCTAAACCAATCTGTCTGATTCTGAATAAAACTACTTCTCAGTTCATTGCTAACTGATAATCTGGTCAATGATAGTTAAATTTCAGAGACCAACCACAGCATAACATCTTCACGCTTTTTGTTGATGTTTGTTGCAGTTTGTTTTCCTTTTTAGGTTTTTTTTTTCTTGTAGCTACAATTTTTCTTGTACAGCAATATATGCTGTATACTGATGATGTATCTCTTCAAAAGTGTATCATACAAGATTATGCCAAATGTCTTTCTGAAATCTAGTTACACACTATGTCGATAGAAACCCCCAACCTACTAGTGTAGCAAATATCTATTTTTTTTTCCAGAATTTTCATTGAAACTATGAAAATTCAGTCAAACTGATATATAAAAAAATAAGTTGTTTAACCAATCAGCTGACAAATAATGAATTGGTTGTTGGGGAACAGTTATTTCCCACCCCAATAAAAAAGCAAATATTTGTATAAATACAAACCAAGAGTCTCTTGTTTAACTATTCACACCTTACTATCCAATTTCAATAGCACAAATTTTAATTAGCTATAAAAATAATGCACAATGGAGGATGGAACCAATTTTTAGATAACAGCACTTCTAATAAGTTCTACATAGAATTCCTAAATCTTTCAGTTAAAAATGTAGTGAAAGGTAAACACTATCTCTCCAAATCTCTAAGTGAAATGATGAAGCAAAAAAGTCAATAGATTATAAAGAAAAAAATTTCTTGAATTAAGCTATCTTGAAGAGGCAAAGTAATCTACATGAAAAAAGGGGAGAAATTTGTATCTAGTCAGCATATACAATCATTCCTCAAGAAAGCAAATGGGCCAAAAAAAAAAAAAAAACGATATGCTGTTTTATGAGTGTATAGTGCACCATCATTCAAAGGAACTAGAGAGACTACCCAGTAAACTACTGTGTCACTGAGCAGGACGATTTCAGAGAGGCCTGAAGAGACTTGCATGAACTGATGCTGAGTGAAACGAGCAGAACCAGGAGATCATTATACACAGCAACAACAATACTATATGACGATCAATTCTGATGGACATGGCTCTCTTCAACAATGAAATGTTTCAAACCACTTCCCAACTGTTCACTGAAGAAAGCCATATACACCCAGAGAGAGGGATGTGAAATGTGCACCACAACAAAACATTCTCATACTCTTGATTGATGTTTGCTTACATTGTGTTTCTTTTATCTGATATGTCTTTCATGTAGATAGGATTTTTCTTGCACAACAATGATAAGTTTGGAAATATGTATACATATATTCGACTTGTCAAGTATTTTAACATAATTAACATGTAGTGGATATCCTGCCATCTAGGGGAGGGGTGGGGAGTTTGGAGGGAAAATTTGTATCAGAAAGCTATCTTAGGGTTAATGTTGAAGAATTACCCATACATATGTTTTGCAAATAAAATAAAATTTAAAAAAAACTACTGTGTCACTGAATAAAATGGGAAACTGAGGACTTCTCAGAATAATTACCTTGGGTAGTTCAGGCTCTGTTTAATTATTGAGTTCTGGGAGAAGGGCAAGATTTGCTCTTCCAGCAGAAATGTTTGAGATAACCTTTTTGACCCTTTGCTCAACTGCTTCTCTTAAGAGGTAAACCTGATTAATTACTTAATGGGATGGAAGACATCTCCAACTTAGCTATCCCTAGTAATGCCTGAAAACAGACTCCATCGCTTTGATGAATGTTTTTGTAGTTTAGGAATATTTAACCCTCTTGCTTAATCAACACCTTTTCATAATAATATACCCAGCAAAGATATTAGAAACATTTATTGACCCTGGTGCCACAAAGACCCATCTATATACCAAAGACAAATATTGAGTTGGCTGATGAGTTTAAAGATTAACTGGGGGCTTGGGTGAGTTAAAGGAAGGGTTGTTTCTGTAATCCTTAACTATATAATGATGTAACCTACTTCTATAAATTGGCCTCCCTGCCTCAGCTCCTGTGGAGGAGGATCTATTCTCCCCACCCCCTCCTCGATTCTCTAGAGAAACTAAATAAAGAAACTTTCTGTTTGTACTCAGAGAAGTTTCTGAGCAGTCACTTTTTAGTTAATGTCTTTTTGTTTGCACACATCACCAAGAGCAATTACTATCTTAATGCATAATGTGTGAATCAATAGTTACTTTAAATCTTTGGTAAATGCCTAGAACATGAGATAAAGCTCCTCTTAGAGCACATATTTCTTGTTAGTTGACTTTCTTTCCTATCTCTGTCTTGGAGTTAGTGTATGAAATAATTTAATGACAAAATGAATTATTTTCATTTTTTTCAAACATGAATTCCCTTGCTTGGTTGTTTGTCATAGAAATAGGTACCTAGTGATTTACATATTTGTAAACTCTCTAAATTTGTGGGGAAAATAGGGTCAGGATTCTTGATTTCATTAGTATAGAAAATTCTTAATATGGAAACATTTCATCAAAACAGAATAGAAATTCGTCTATAGCTTAGTATTAGATTTTAAAGAATTTATAGAGTTAATATGTGTCAGAGGCATAGCATTGAACTCCATGAAATGTATTTTCCTTCCATAATACTCTACTGAATCTATGGTTAATGACTGATGCCCTCTAATTTGCTAAATCAGATGATATTGTATCAATTTTCTTCCTCCTCCTCCTTCTCATCATTTTGTTCTTCTCCTCCTCCCCCACCTGTTCCTCCCTTTCTCCTCCTCTTCCTCCTTCTTCTCTTCTTTCTCATTTCCCTCTCTTCCTCCTTCTCATCTGTACAAGAAAAAAGTTCATTTAAATCTGTGGTTCTCAAACATTCATTTTTGGTCAACACTCATTTTTCTTTAAGGAAGATCAAGAGGAATACATGCTGCATAAAATATCTGTTATTATTAACATCATCATTATTATTATAGAAGTTAAGAGAGTAGAGTATCCAGGAGGTCTATTGACTAATAGAAATAAATGCTGGGAGAAACAGGAGAAATAGGTGGAAGAAGTAGAAGAGGAGAAGAAAAAGAAGAAAGAAGGAGGAGAAGGAAGAGGAGGAGGAAAAAAGAGAAAGTGGGGAGAAGTAGGAGGAGGAGGGAAGAGAAAGTGAGGAGGAAGAAGAGGAGGAGGGGGAAGAGGAAGAGTGGGAAGGAGGAGAAGCAGGGGGGAGGAGAATAAGGAGGAGGAGGGAGAAAGAAAGGGAAAGAAGAGAAGGGAGGAGGAGGGGGGAGGAGGAAGAGGAGTCCAAGTCCAGCTTGGTATTAGGATAGTGTCAAGAGAAACAATTACTTCAGTTTGTCACACAGAGGATTTGAGGTCATATGCATTGTCTGATTCCTGGTTTTGTATGATTGGCTTTAACATCCATTAACTTTTGTAATTCCTTTAGAGACTCCTTGCCCTAAGACAGTTCCATGAGCTTTGTATGGTTCAAATAGTAACAGAAATCAATAAGTTTCATTCTCTGTGGAATTTAGAAACATGATTCTTTGTTTAATTGAGCTAATATTATATAAGGTGAATAAACATACATTTACAATCATCATGCTGTGGCAGAATTTAATCTTCTTTCTTGTAATGCTCAGCTAAACAGCTTTCTCCTTGAAGGTGATGAATTTAAGTACTCTCAACTCTCAGTTATTCAGAGGCTGATTTATTAATTCTGATGATTTAGCCAGACTTGTGGCTATTGTCCCTCTTTCCTCTAGTTGAATGTGTATTGCCCATTTTACTCTCACACTTCCAATGTGCAAAAGAAAAAGGATGTGGAATTTAAATTAGCAAAATTTGTTACTTGTTAACTTCTCTCTAAAGATTTGAAGGTTTATTGAGATGAGAAGCTAAAGTGAATAAAGTTAAATAGTTAGAGATATTTAGATCATCTCTGAACTTTATTCCACTAACCTATTCCCCATACTTCTGCTTCCTATATTTTTCTACTTTATATGCAGAAAGAAATGGAGATTTTGATGTATTATATAAATCTATAAACATTTATTAGGTGCTTACTATGTGCTAAGCATTGTGCTATCTTTCTTTTAGTCTCTGATGGATACAACATGGGCCTTTGTAAGATGCTGTCTTCTCTTTCTTCCACTGGTCATTTTCTCTCACTATTTTTTCCTAACTCTTTTTGCTTTCCCTTTACATTTTTATGAAGAAGTTAGTCTTTAAGTTATAAAGACCTGTGTTTATATATTACCTTAGGATTATAGCCTACTATTGTTAAAAGAGGTGAACTGGATAAGTCACTTAACATCTTGTCTTGAATACTCTTTATCATATTGCTGATCTTTCCCTGCCAAACCTTGAACTTAGACTATTCTCACTATGCTCTGTGTTTTCTCCTACTTAAATATAGCTGAATAAATTGGAGAAGAAAAAAAACTATACTTACTGGAACTGCCAATTTTTTTTTATAATATAATTAAATAATCACAATTAGACCCTTAGTGCAGGAAGACATTTCTTTTATACTTCCCTAAGTGACTCACCATTTCACTTGCCATAAGGATTTTCCCAGACATTTTTATACCACTTTCAAATATCCCATGCCTTCCTCTCTTTCCACCCTCACTGCTAAAAACTTTGCCTCATCAGTGGATCAGTGGCACAGGATAGGTTATCAGGACAACCTAGGCATTAACCTTAACAATCTAGTGTTCGATAAACCCAAAGA
>JAJPUD010028035.1:0-15022 GCA_023553655.1 Myrmecobius fasciatus
CTTGTTATCACATATCAAGATAATCTCATCTTTCTGTCACACCCAGATATGTCTTATCCCTCTCTTCTAATTTCTACATTTTGTTCAGGGGCCATCACTAATTATCTTGACTTGTCACTAAACCAGGTTGACTCTGGAGGAGAGAATGAGGCTGATGATAGTTTACTTAAATCCAATTCACTTACAAATCAAGATAGCACCTTACTGAGAATATTGGTTCTCTTCCACAACAAAGGATAAACAATAACAAAATTTTATTCTGAGTAGCAAAACTTAAAATAATAATAGTAGGCATTTAAAGCTCTCCTTTAGGTTTGAAAATCACTTTATGTTACTTCATTTGAAACTCTCAGCCATCTGGGAGGTAGGTCCTGTTATAATCCTTATTTTATACATGAGAATAGCAAAATTCAAGGTGGTTAAATGCCTTCTTGAGGGTCACACAATCAGAAGTGACTGAGGGCAAACTCTCTAACTCATTCTAACTCAAATCTTTCTCACTCTATAAATCCTATGTTCTATTCCAAGTACTAACTTAAATCAGAATACACAAACATATATACCTATGCACATATATGTATGCATATGTTCATACTTTTGTAATTTTGTCTACATAATGTGTGTGCATATATATATATATATATATACACATATGTATATACATATTTGTGTGTGGATATATGATCTAGCTAGATATTTAGATGCACACACAAATCTGTATATATACACACACATTTAATGTATATATGTGTGTGTGTGTGTATACACACACATACACACACATACATACACACACAGAAGAAGCTGCTGGCTCAGTGGATGGGACTGAAGTTAGGAAAACGTGAATTTAAATTTGGCCTCAGACACACTAACTCTATGATTGACCTGGACAAGTCACTTAACCTATGTATGCCTTGGTTGTCTCACATGTAAAAATGGGAACAGTATCACACCTGCCTCTCGCATTTGTTGGAGGAGCAAATAAAATAATATTTGTTGTGCTGACCACATGCCTGGTACATAACAAGCTAACTGATACTAGTTATTATTATTATTGTTGCTGTTACTTCCATTATTGGATATTACATATATATGCTATTTATGTAATATAATATAGCTAAGTTAAATATAGCAGCTAACCTCTCTGAGCCTTTTTTTTCTCATATATTAAATGTGAAGGTTGGACCAGATAGCCTGTGGGGTCCATGTCAACTATAGATCTAATAATCCTAACACAAATTAATAAAACTGGGAAAAGTCACTTGGTTCTATTTCCTTCTCATCAATCTTGTGAATTCGTCTTTTAAGGGCCAACATTTCTCTCATATTTGTTGCCTCTGCTTTCTTTGTCATTTTCCCCTACTGCAGATGCCTTCTGCTCTGAAATTTTCTTTCATTTATTCCAGACATATGTTCTATATATAGAGTTGCTTCCTTAATCACAGGGGCTTTCTTTTAAATCCTTAATTTTTAGCATTTATTTAGATTTTTTGAACTAGGTAAAAGAGGAGATTATTTGCCTCAAATACTATTTAGCCTTAATCACTGAATGGGTGCAGCATCAGTAAAATTGAGATCTGTTGAAGACCTTAGCTTAAAAAGACCAAGGTCTCCCATTAGATCCAGGGCCATTTCTAATTGTCTTGTTCTATATCTTGCCACTGGACCCAGATGCCTCTTGAGGGGAAAGTGAGACAGGTGACTTTGCACAGCCCTCTATCACTTAAAACCATTTCACTTGCATGTCAGGGCATTACCTCCCTGATATCAAATATCATATTGGAGAATGAAGAACATACAACAACAACCACCATGACCTCTGCTTTAGAAATACTTTTCAATTGACTTTTAGTATCTAAGATTCTTAAAGACAAACAGTGTCTTGGCACTTAAATATTTAATAAATATATATTCTTTCTTTTAAGATAAGGCAAGCTTTCAACAAACCAGAATGAAAAATACTTATTCAAGCCTCGCACTGCTACTGTCCCTCTTAATCCACTGACCTTAGTTAAGTCACTAAATCTCTCCCAGCCTTGATTTTCTCATCTGTAAAATGTAGAAATGTAGAGATGATAAGAGTAAAAGAAATTGAAGGGCCTCTGTAGATTTTTTTTCTTTTAGCATTTTTAAAAAATCAACAAACAAGACCAGGAAAAGATTATTGACTTTTATTATAACACGTTGAAAGGAAATTCAAGCTATACATAATAAAGATATAGGATTTTATATGCAACTTTTTTTCCTCCCCTTCCTTCTTTGTATATAGAAATGCTTATTTGCAGCTGTTTTCCAAATAAAAAAAATAGGAATAGAGATTTGACCTTTGATTTGTTGGTATAAGGAATTACTCAGTAAGTAAATTTGTGCTATCAATACAATTTGGAAAATTCTCTGCAAGTTATAGCCTCAGATAGTCAGCAGCAGCGGTTATATAATCAGAGTTTGTCACAGATGATAAATTGAATCTAAGTTATCCTAGCTCTGAGATCAGTTCTATATCAATTTATACCATGTCTCTCATATGTTTTGAATTACAAAAAGCAAGAAAACACATTTAAAAATTATACTTCAATTCCCTATTTGATTATATCTAGAACTGTTTCACCTGCCTCTTTCTAACGTCTATTGTTCCTTTAAATTTGAAGTGATTCCACAATACAGTAATGGGGCAACATGTATCAATAAGAAAATTTAAAAAAAAGTAGCATTTATTGTACTACCCCAAAATTATTTCAAGAAAACACCTCAAAAATCTATTTGCAGTCTATTATATGGGTGATAAATTGTGATAAATGCTAGGGATATAAAGAGGCAAAAGAAAATCTTTATCCTCAAATAATTTACAAGATAATGGGAGATATAACAGGCAAACAAATAAATACAAATAAGTTATATTCGCACAATAAATTTGTTATTTGATCCTTTTTCAGTTGTGAGTGACTCTTTTTGACTCCATTTGGGATTTTCTTGGCAAAAAATACTTCAACAGTTTGCTACTTCCTCTACCAGCTCATTTCATAGGTGAGAAAACGGAGGCAAACAGGTGTTATTGATTTGCCCAGGATTATACAACTACTAAGTGTCTGAAATTAGATTCTAACTCAGGAATATTAGTTTTTGCAGACTCAGAATTTTATAAATTGCACCACTTTATAAATAGAAAATAATCAACTTGGGGAAAGCACTAGTATTTAGAGGGGTTTGGTAATATATTCTGTAGAATATAGAAATTTAATTGGTTGTAAAAGAAGCCAGGGAGGTCTGTAGTCAGAATAGAGAAGGTACAATCTTCCAGGAATGGAAGACTATTAGGGAAAATATCCAGATTTCTTTCTCCCCTTTTAAACTGACTTAATATCTGGGAATTGTTGGATTCTTTTTTTAAAAAATCACCAGTCAGCTTTAATCACCTCCCTTTTCAGTCTGGGAATCTTTTTCTTTCTAATAGGACAAATAGTAAGCAAAATTCTTGCCTTAGTAACTCATTTCTCTCAAATGCCATATAGTTTCTGAGAAAAGGTCTCTGTTCTTGAACTTTTCCTTTATCCCATTCTGTTTTAAAGAGTAAAGTTTCTTAAGTTCATTTAAAGTGTGAGCTATGAGAGACAAAAGTTGGAATTTTGGCCTAGTTTTATAGTCAGAATAGCAATGTTATGCCCCAAAGAGAAAAGAACAAGCAAAGAAGATATAAATATAACAAGATTTAGAAATCTGCATTTGACATTGATATCATAGCAACACTTGAAGTTCTTGGAAACAATGCTATATAGGAACTAAGTTAACTTCTGAACATGTTTTTCAAGGGCATAACTATAGATAAGTAGATATTTGCATATATTCACGCACACACATTTATAATCAATGTGGGTATATACGTATGTAATGTTTACATGTATATATGTATATGTTATGTATGTGTACATATAAATATATGCATATATTCTTGCATACACAAATATATGCACTATATATATACATACTTCAGAATTATAATTTATATATGAATATACATATGTCTATTTATATATATGTATGTGAATCAGTCCCATAAAGATCTTCTTCATATCATCATTTATTCACTCTTTTAATTATTTTCACAAATTTTTGACTAACCCTATACTTCTCTATGTGAATCAGATGTGGTGATTGTATGGCTCATGTATAAGGCCACAAAATCATTTCCTAAAGCAACCATGGGAAAAGATGAGCTGAAAGCTAGGTACAATAACCTTCTACTGCTTGAGTTCTATAAGATGATAACTTCGTATGACCTGTAAATGATGTTAAAAGTATCCAAATGGTCCTTGGCAGAATAAAGGTTCCCCCCTCCTGAATAAGCAAAACCTAACTAAACTGGGGCATATGGATGGAGATAAAAAGATTTTTTTAAGTTTTTTAAGGAACTTTAAGCAAGCTAAAATGTAAAAGATTTGTCATTTAGCAGGATCATATATTGCCCTGGCTACTAAATCCTTGACCTGGGGACTGCTGCAGAAATATATTCACTTTCCCCCCTGCTTCTATGTATACTTCATAGTTACCTCTGCTCCCTGGAACCATATACCAAAAATTTGCTTCTGGAAAAAAGCATTTCTTCCAACTGTCCAGCAAAATGGGCATTTTTTGAAGGCAGCTACTCCCTACAAAATAATGATGATAATAATAATAATAACAATAATAGGAGAGAAGCTCTAACCTAGCATATTTCAGAGGTTATCCCAAATGCCTTTCTATTTTTGCATAGAGACTACAGCTTTGTTTCTAAATGTGCTTTACAACAAGTTTCCACCTAACAAACTCTGTTATTATGGGCTAAGACTTAGTTGTGGCTATTTGCCAAGTATTTTGGAAATAAAGAAAGGATCCTAGGCAGTGCCTCATTGATGGAGAATCCATCTTTGTTTTGTAGATGATAGATCTACCACTCTATATCATCTAGACTGCTAAATGGGCCAAAAACAATTCTTAGAAATGAAAGCAAATTACATCCATATATTATGACAAGTATTCAGGAAAGTGACTCCATCTATTGATCTGGAACAAAAACAAACTCCATTTATCTGACTGTGTTAGCCATGAGCTATGAACTTGGATGACTTTAATAAAAAGTGTATCAGTTCATAAATATTGTAGATGTTGCTGCTCTAAATGGAAATGCAAACTAATAAATAGGATGTAGTCATTTTCAACAAGGGTCAGTGAAGGAAGATAGTACAAATGACAAAAGGAAGGCACAAAAGTTCCTAACAAAATTTTTCCTTCTCTTTGGAGAAATTTGATGTTAATATACTCAGCCTTTCTAGGTCATTTTGGATAACTAAACTGAGTTGAAATACATTCACCACCATTTTCTCTTCTCTGAATGAAGAGGATTTTAGAAGAAATAATACCGTGAGATAACAAAACATTGTGGGTTGAGCTCTGAACTTGGAATCAGGCAGACATGGAATAAAATCTAATATTAGGTCATAGGATCCTCCCTGAGACAAACTCAGATACTACTATCTGTGTGGCTCTGAGAAAGTAATTTACTCTCTCTGGACCTCAGTTTCCTAACCTGTAAAATGATTGAGGTAGTTATTATGACCTTCAAGATACTTCCTAGCTTTAAGTCTATGACCCTACCAATGCAGTTTCATTAATTTCTGGGGAAAAAATATGTCTATAAAGAATTCCAAGGATCCAGGTAGCACAAAAATTATTTTTATCTAGATCTATTCAGATAATGAGTTTGGAAACAGATGGGTTAGCAGAAGCTGTAGATTTCTACTTAATCATTTGGCTACCATTTGTCTCTTCAGGGATAGTTGAGCTAACAAATAATAATAATTAATAATAATAACAATTCAATAACTCGGTGAGTGATGTCATGTATTTTCTCCCCATTTGACAGATAAAGAAACCAAGCTTTTGAAAAGACTGAAGAACACCCAGAATTATACAACCAGGAAATACTACATGTGACTGTAAACCCAGGTACCGTTAATCATGTCTATCTCTCTTTTGACTACACGTATCAACTGGTCATTGATTAATTACTGCACACACTAAAATTCAAAACACTGAACTCAAATGATAGCTGTTATATTAGCAGTATGTAGTTGTAAAATTCAGGTTATACTCTCATAATTCTGCACTAAGATTTACTTCCAGGTTTATGCCAGTATTTCCTCAGATACTGAATACTTTGATTTTCATGTGGCTAGTAGTTCCTCGCAGGTAATTTGGGAATTTTATCACCATGCTCGTATAAACCCCCTCCCCACACATATATACATTTCTCTTCAGTTGCTGCTTCATTCTTTACATATAAAAAATAAGCATAAAATAAAGTCTATCTTTGAACTCAGGAGGAAAGTTGGCATTTTCTTCTAATCTATCTTCTAATTCTATCTAATATCATGTGAAATGTTTTTTTTTTCCCAAAAAGAAATAAATTCTTCATGATTTGTAGAAAAGAATAACCTAAGGAAATTTACTAGAATAACAAGATATACAATGGCAAAGCAAGTGGCTATTTGGCCATTATCTATGCTGAAACCATTTATTTCTGTTTCTTGAGAGATGGGATAGTTATCTATAGTAACATATAAAAGTATTCCAAGCCACTATTAATTAGAGAAATGCAAAAAATAAAGTGACTATAGGTACCACTTAGACCTATCAGATTGATTAATATAACAAAAAATGATAAATGTTATAAGGGATATGAAAAAAATTAATGGCAATAATGGATTGTTGGTTGAGTTGTGAACTAATGTAACCATTCTAGAGAACAATTTGGAACAATGTCCAAAAAAGTAGCAAATTATTAGAAATTGAGGAGAGACTCAATAATAGGGGAATGGCTGAACAAGTTTTGGCATATGATTATGATGGAATACTATTGCATTCTAAGAATTATTGAGCAGGATTGTTTCTGAAAAATCTAGGAAGGACTAAATTAACTAATATGCAGTGAAGTGAGTAGGACCAGAATACTGTATACTGGAACAACAATAGTATACTCTGATGAATATAATGATTTTTAAGATAATTCCAAAGTATTCATGATGAAAAATGCCTTCTACCTCCAGAGAAAGGTGACGAATTCTGAGTAAAGTGTATGTATATATATATATATATATATATATGTGTGTATATATATATATATATATATATATTTATAATGTTGCATAATTTCCCAATGCTTGCCTTTTCATAGAGTGGGGAAGGGATTGAAAGCAAGAAAAAAATAATTGGGAAATCAATTTCTTTTAAAAAAGTTAAGTGGAAACTCTCTGAAGACCTCCCAAATTTCCCTGTAAGCTACTAGACAAGTACCTCTAGGACCTACCAGGTGAGGGATCTTGTTTCCATAGCAAACCAACATCAGGTCCCCACCCCTACGGCAGACCAAGAACAAGATTCATCCCCTGGAGTGAGCCACCAGAAAGAATCTATTAGTATAGCAACCCAGCACCAAGACCCCATTCCCTGGAGCTAAACCTACAGTGCTGCAAGGCCACAAGGAGACTCTACCCTCCAAGTACAAGCCTACCCTTCAGAGAAAGTAAGCAGTTAGGACTTGAATCCAGTGAAAATCAGAAATAAGACTCAGACTGCCCCAGGATGGGAAAATAAATAAAAATCTTGGAGAAGGGTGAGGTCAGAGCCCAGCTCTCATATAAAGACAAGTCACAAAAAAAGAACAAAATTTTAAAAACCAAGGCATCATGTCCCAATATTTAGAAAGCAGAGAATTTAAAAGTAGAGCAACCTAACCCTGATTTTGAATCCCAGTTCCCATACACAGGGCCTAATAATAGGCATTAATAATAAGCAATTAATAATAGTATTTAGATAGTGTCTTAAAGTTTGCAAAACATATTATTTTCATGAGAATCCAGGGAGATCCTATTATCATCTCCATTGTGTAAATAAGAAATTGAGGCACATATAGGTTAAGTGACTGCACTTCGCATTACAAAGCTGATAGTATCTGAAACTATATTTGAACTCAGGTTTTCCTAATTCCAGGTTCAGTGCAGTTTAAAACATTTTACTTAGATGTCTCCCACAGGCTTCAGTCAACTTCCCAGTGGGTCCATGATACAAACAAATGTTTAGAATTTCTCATTCTAGGATAGCTTCCTTATTTTATAGATGGGCAAACCAAGATCCAGAGTTAAACAAGATCACAAAGGAACTAAGTAGCAGAGCTGAGACATGAACCCAAATTGTCAGAGTCCAAATTTAATTCTTTCTAGGGCCAAAAGTATAGAATTCACATTATTTCTAGGTTGATTTTCCTTCTGGATAGCACTGTAACTGAATACCTTTAGTGGTTATAACTTTCACATAAAAAAAAATTTATGATAAAGCAGATATCAAAGTGAAAAGAACACAGACAGATATTCCTCAGAAGAACTTTTAAGCACATACATATACTCACATAGACACACATACTCTTATTTTAGAAATGATTCAACAGTTCATCCATGGGGTGATACTTTATCTACTGAGCTCAGTTCTCAAAGGAAGTAAGTCAGAGAAGGTTTAATAATGATTCACTCCTGACAACCTGACACATTTTTGTATATGAAATGGAAAAATTACTCCTGTTTTTTTTTTTTACTATCTTCTCCTTACCATCCCTGAAATGCTAGTCACATTGTATAAGCAACTAGAACACACAGCCTCCCTCTCATAATGCAACTCTAGAGCTCTTTGTGTATCTAACATAATTTTAGATATAAATGTTGTCATAATTCTATTTTGTCAAATGAATAGCCTATGCATAAATTACTTGGCTATTCTTTTCCTGTTCATTTCTGAGTAATAAGGTTTTTTTGCATAGTGTATACGTTGTATAGGCAAGAAGACCTAAGTTCATCTGTGTTTCTGTGTCTCTGTTTCTTTGTGTCTGTGTTTCTCTAGACAAGCAACTAAGCTTTCAGTGCTTCAGACAACTCAATAATACTACAACTGTACAGCAAGTACTTCTCTGCATTGAAAAATAATTTCCTTACTATGAATTAGCTACACTGCTGAAATCATAGATAAGGTTAAAAAAAAATCCTATGCAATATTGGAGATCAAGGGAAAGTTAAAGAAATCTTTCTCCCTTCTTAATTCAGGAAATTACACATCTAACAATCCCTTGATCTCAGAAGGGAGTCTGTTAACTCATACATTTTAGCTGAGAAAACAAATTAATTACATTTACTTTAAATTATAAAATTAAAATTATTAAATTATAAAAGAACACATAAGGTCCTTCCCAGTTCTTGGATTGTCTGAAAACCACTAATAATTTAGTGCATAAATTTAGACTCTGTGATAATTTAGAATATGAATTTATTCCTCTATTCCATATAAATGATTTCCTTAAAAAGTTTGGTTGGAAATAGTCTGTAGAAAGTATACAATATACCTCTAAGCATTCTAAGAACAAAAATGATTAAGTGAGAACTAAGAACAATGTTTATGTTTTTGTTATCTTGCATTTACATAATGCTTTTATTTTTTTCTAAATACTCATTTGCCTAAAAGGAAAAGCTTTCTTATATACAATTTCATCCCAAAATGGAATAAACTATACATAATGTATTCGCCTTTACTAGTAGGAATGTTATTATCAGGTACTAGTTGGTCTAAATAGCTATTCAGGTTCCTTCCAACTCAGAATTTCTGGGCAGAATATAAAGCAATTGATCAGACTAATATTTTGGGTATGCTAAATTGAACCATCTTTTGTCTAAATTTTTACCTAGCTCTTTGACACTGATGGGCATGGCCTAATGACAAATTAAGACCTGGAAAATACCTTAATCTAAAAAGACCAAAGTCACCCACTCCATCTTAGGCTGTCTCCTTTGTCTTGCCTTTGTACTCTGCCTTGCTCTAACTCACACACAAGTCAAGATATAATGTTCCTATTTTCATTTGTCCGTTTTATTTACTTATTTATATTTTTAAAGCTATTTATTATCAAAACATATGCATAGATAATTTTTAACATTCATCCTTGCAAAACCATGTGTTACAATTTTCTTTTCTTCCCTTAACCTCACCCTTTCTCCTAGAAGGCAAATAATTCAACATAATTAAACATGTCCTGTTCTTCTATACATATTTCCATAATCATGCTGCACAAGAAAAATCAGATGAAAAAAAATGATAAAGACTACAAAAAGCAAGAAAACAACAACAAAAAAGGTGAAAATGCTATGCTGTGATGCACACTCAGTTCCCACAGTCCTCTCTCTGGATATAAATTCCTGTCTCCATCATAGGACCATTGGAACTGGCTTGAATCACCTCATTGTTTGAAAAAAAGCCACATCCATCAGAATTGATCATCGTATAATCTTGTTGCCGTGTTTAATGATCTCCTGGTTCTGCTCATTTCCCTTAGCATAAGTTCATGTAAGTCTCTCCAGGTCTCTTTGAAATCATCTTGCTGGTCATTTCTTATAGAACAATAATATTCTACAACACTCATATACCATAATTCATTCAGCCATTCTCCAACTGATGGGCATCCAGGCATTCAGTAAGTTTCAAGTTTCTTGCCACTACAAAAAGGGCTGTTGCAAATATTCTTGCAAATGTGGGTTCCTTTTCCTTCTTTATGATTTCTTTGTGATATAGAACCAGTAGTAGCACTGATGGATCAAAGGGTATGCACAGTTTGGTAACCTTTTGGATCAATTCACAATTCGACCATCATTCATTTGTCCTCTTTGAGAAGGAAGGACTACCATCATTAAACAACAACAAAATATAAAGTGACTTTTTTTTTTTTGCTTTATGTCTGGTACTTTCAAAAGCTGTGTTTTTGGTATAAATACATCCTCAATAGTGGAGGGGAAATTTTAGGCCCAAATTTGGAATCTTCTTTAGCTGAAATGTCCGGTGGGTAAATTTAATTTCATTAATTATTCACTTGGTTCTAGTTTCCTGAGAAGGCTGGGATCTTCCTTTGGATTGCTCCCATTTGTCGTTCAGACATTCCAGTCATATCCAACTTTCACTACTCATGACAAGGACATAGATCCCTGAATTATGATTCTTTATTCCCATGAAAACCAGAAAGCCAAGGTTCATGTCATAGGTTCTAAATCCTATTGAAGAAGAGATCCAAGAGTTTTACAACAACTGATACTTAGAGATGAATAGAAGAGAAACATAACATTCTCCATATCATGTGTTGAGTAATACTATTTTCACTTATAAGTAAAACTCACTTTAAACCTCCTGAATTTTACTTGACCAATCCAATGTTAACTAGCATCAAGTTACCCAATAATTTTATATGTGACCCTTTTTAGAGTTATTGTTAGTGGGAAGGTACTGAAAGTACTTGTTCCCAGGGATTGGTTGAAATGTTGCTGAGTCTACTATTTCCTGGCATTTAGATTCTCAGCATTATGACATAATGGGGGTGGATATGGGAATTATAAGTTATAGTTTCCTTCTCTGACATGGGAGCAGATTAGAGAGGGAGATAGTCTTGTCATTATGCCAATCATAAGAAAGAATGTGAACATCCTTTCAAATGTTTCATTCCTCTTGAAGCCAATGTCAAAACCAGTAGCTAATATAGTTAATACTTTCATGCTTAGAAACACTTCTCCCTCTGTTAATTTTAGAAATATAAGTGTTTCTGATCAGTACTCTGCTCATCACTATGTCACCCACACATCATTCTTTCTCATTTGCAGGGATGGTATCAAGGAATTTTTATCCCCTCTATACCAGAAAGGGCCTACAGAACAACAACAACAAAAAAATAGTGATACAATCTATACATAAGGATATATTTTACTGTTGATTATTCATATCTCAATTGTGTCTGACTCTTTATGAACCCATTTGGGGTTTCCTTGGTAAGGACAATAGTGCTTTGCCATTTTCTTCTCCAGCTCATTTTACAGATAAGGAAACAGAGGCAAACATGGTTAAATGATTTGCCTGGGGTCACATTGCTAGTAAGTGTCAGAAGTTGGATTTTAACTCAGGTTGTCGTGACTGCAGGGCAAGGACTCTATCTACTACACAATTTATCTTTCACATAAGGATAACGTGATAAGAATAATTGTTTTGGGAAGGATAGGTGTGAATATATGTATGGTGTGTGTGTGTGTGTGTGTGTGTGTGTGTGTGTGTATGTGTGTGTGTTTGAGTGTGAGAGAGACAAAGATAAAGACAGAGAGAAGCATAGTAAAGTTAATGATAAAGTACCACTATCTAACATAACAACAGGCATACATCTTAGTCTTAATGAGTTATTTTTTTCACCTTAAAAGGTCAAATAAATACAAGACGTATATTTAATTCAATTAAAAATATTTTTCAATATTTAACATATTCAGAGGACTGTTTAGATGCTAAAGGAGCTTTAAATTCTTTGCTCAAATAAAGTTTATAATTTAGTGACTGTGATGTTATATATATGCATATATGCAAATAAATGTAATACAAAATATATCATGATCAGTGTAAAACATTTGCCCAGAAAGTCACAAAGATAAAGTAATAATCACATTCATATACATATTTGTACAGAATTTGCTTTATAGTATTTTTGGGATAGGAAAGAGATCACAGAAGTATATTTTTTTTTTTAAAAATGAGCAGTATTTTATTTTTTTGCCAATAACATATCAAGACAATGTTAGCACTATTTACAAGATTTTAAGTTCAAAATTTTTCTTTCCCTTCCCCTATCCCCCAAATAGTAGAAATTTGATGTTGTACATGTGCTATAATATAAAATATTTCTATATGTCATAGTTGTGAAAAAAGAAACAAATCAAAAGGAAAAAAAAGAAAAAATAAGGTAAGTGAAAAAATTATGCTTTGATCTGCATGTAGTATCTATCAGTTCTTTATTAGTATGTGCATAACACTTTCCTTTGTGAGTGCTTTGTACTTATCTTATGTAATTGTTTTGCTGAATAAAGTTAAATCACTCCTAGTTGATCTTCATACAATGTTGTTGCTATGGTGTACCTTATTTTCCTACTTCTGCTCATTTCCCTTTGTATTAGTTCATGCAAGTCTTTTCAGGTTTTTCTGAAATCTTCTTGTTCATCATTGCTTATAGAATAGTAGTATTACATTCATATACCACAAATTGGGTAGTCAAGATGGAGGAGAGAAGGCAGGATGTTACCTGAGCTCCCCCTAATTTTCATCAGAAACAACATTAAATCAAGCCTTTAAATGGAATCTGGAGTGAAAGAACCCCCAAAAAGAGAGTGTGAAACAACACAACATGGTCTGGGACTCATAACCACAGCAAAATTGAGCATCTGAGTGCTCTTGCTTCTGAATCAGTGGGCCAGTCAATGTCACAGCAGGACGACTATGAGGGTTCTATTGCCATGCAGAAGGCAATTTTAAGCTTTCAAACTCCAGCACAACAGGAATGACTAGATCAGACCACCCAAGCACATTGAGCAAGCCACTAACATCTCAGACCCCAGCATGGAAAGCTAGGCTCAAAAAAACTGCAAGAGCAAGTAGCTTAGGAGAGTGCCTCCTGTGTCCCAAGAACAGAACTCAACTGTAAAAGTCATGAAATCAATTAAGGAAAATGAATAAGAAACAAAAAAGACCTTTGACCATTATTGTGACAGGGAAGATAAAAACATAAACTCAGAAAAGGATAACGGCTAAATGCCACTAAGTGAAGCTTCAGAGGGAAGCTCAAAAAGTCCTTTTGGAAGAGCTCAAAAATATTTTTAAAAATCAAGTAAGAAAAGTAGAAGAAAAAATGGGAAAATAAATAAGATACAGGAGAATTATGGGGGAAAAGAGGCAGCATCTCAAAAAGAGCATAAAAGTTGACTGAAAAAGACAAATTCTTTAATAGTAGAATTGATCAAATACAAAAAGAGGTACAAAAGCTAGCTTAAGAAAATAATTCCTTAAAAATTAGAATTTGGCAAGCAATAATTAATGACTATATAACACATCAAGATTCAGTCAAACAAAATCAGAAGAGTAATAAAAAAGTAGAAAAAAATGTAAAATACCTCATTAGAAAAACCTCATTAATCCTGTTCATATCCTTTGACCATTTGCTCATCTCACTCAGCATCAGTTCATGCAAGTCTCTCCAGGCCTCTCTGAAATCGTCCTGCTGGTCGTTTCTTACAGAGCAATAATATTCCATAACATTCATATACCATAATTTATTCAGCCATTCTCCAAACCTGGAAAAAATATAGAAGAAAAACATTAGCCATATCAAAAAGAAAGCTGACAGAAATCATATGATCATCTCAGTAGATGCAGAAAAAACTTTTGACAAAATACAACAATCATTCCTCTTAAAAACACCAGAGAACACAGGATTAAAGGGAATTTTCTTTAAAATGATAAGTAACACCTATTAAAAATTATTAGCAAACATTATATCAATTGAATATAAGCTAGAAGTATTCCCATTAAGATGAGGGGTAAAACAAGAACATCTATTATCACCACCATTATCCAATATTCTAGAAATATAAGTTTTAGCAATAAAAGAAGAAAAATAAATTGAAGAAATTAGAATAGGGAAGGAGGAAACAAAACAGTCACTCTTTGCAAATGATATGTTATACTTAAAGACATCTAAAGAATCAACAAAGAGAATCCTGGGTGGCGGAGGCAAGATGGCAAAATGAAGACATGACTCTCTGTGACCTCCTCTGACCTTCTCTCAAACTAACAGCAGATTAGACCTTTAAACTGGTTCTGGAGTCAAAGCGCCCCCAAATATTTGGACTACAGCACATTCCCAGCAGAAGTTACCTTGGAGAAGCTTTGGAGCAGGTCTATTTCATTTCGGGAAGGGGTTGGTCAGTTTGCCAAGCTCAGATGGCAGCTCCCAGAGACAGGGCAGGAAACCTGTGCTGGGACTTACTGTGACAGGTTTTTTTTTTTTTTATTAATACATTTTATTTGCAAAACATATGTATGGGTAATTCCTAAAGATTAACCCTTACAAAGCTTTCTGTTACAAATTTCCCCCCCCCACTCC
>JAJPUD010028036.1:0-11374 GCA_023553655.1 Myrmecobius fasciatus
TACTCCACCTTTTAGATCCCCTCCCCCTGTTTTTACTCCTTTCCCCTGATTCTTCTATTTTCCCTTCTATTAGTTTGTCCCTTACTTTTCCTCTTTTCCCTCCCACTTCCCTCTAGACAACGGACAAGTTTCTATGTGAAATCAAATGTCTGATAAACACTTTTAGAGCCCAACCTGATGAGAGTAAGATTTACACAATGCTCATCTCCCTCCCCTCTTTCTCTCAATTATATTAGGTTTTCTTTGCCTCTTCAAGTGATTTTACCTTGTTTTTACCTCCTTTTTTTTTAGATCTTATTTTACCACTTTTTCCCTCTTTTCCCCAGTATGACAACCTTTTCCCCTCTAGTTCTCTTTTTCATATTATCAAAGTAATATCTAGTTAATTATACCTCCAAACTTTAAGTATCCCCCTAGTAAAAATAAAGTTCTCAAGAGTCCTTTCCTCTTTACCTTTTTATGCATCTCTTGAGTTCTGTGTTTGGGTGTCGAATTTTTTGTTCAGATCCGGTCTTTTCATTAGAAATAGGTGAAATTCACCTATATCATTGAATGACTATCTTCTTCCCTGGAGGATAATGCTCATTCTAGCTGGATAGGTTATTCTTGGCTGTAATCCAAGTTCCTTTGCCCTTCGGAATATCTGGTTCCAGCCCCTTCGATCCTTCAGTGTGGAAGCTGACAGATCCTGACAGATTCTAATTATTGATCCTCGGTATTTGAATTGTTTCTTTCTAGCTGCTAGCAGAATCTGTTCCTTGGTGCTATAGTCCTGAAATTTAGCCACGATATTCCTTGGGGTTTTAATTTTGGGGTCTCTTTCAGGAGGTGATCGGGGAATTCTTTCAATGGTGATTTTGCTCTTTGATTCTACAATCTCAGGGCAATTTTCTTTCAGGATTTCCTGGAAGATAGTGTTTAGATACTTTTTTTCATCATGGCTTTCAGGAAGTCCAATAATCCTTAGATTGTCTCTCCTAGATCTATTTTCCAAGTCAGTTGTTTTTCCTAGGAGATATTTCATATTTTATAATTTTTATTTTTTTGTTTTTGTTTGACTGATTCTTGAAGTCTTATTGAGTCATTCACTTGCATTTGTTCAATTCTTATTTTTAAACTGTTGTTTTCTTTAGTTACCTTTTTCAGCTCCTTTTGTAACTGGCCAATTTGTTCATTGCACTCTTTTTCCACTTCACTAATTTTATTTTTCAATAAATTGGCGTCTTTTTCATATCTCTTTTGCAGGGCATCATATCCTTCTTGCAAGATATTGTATACTTCTTGCACTGATTTCAGTTTATTTTCCCATTTATCCTCCAGCTCTCTTTTGAGGTTCTTTATGCAATCTTCCAGAAAGGCCTTTTGAAAAGGGGACCAGTGATAGTCCTTGCTGATTTTCTCTGAAGTTTTGTCTAAAGGAACCTCTGGATCTGGGGTGATCATCTCTTCTTTCTCTTTATAAAAGCTGTCTATGGTGAGAGCTCTCTTTTGCTTCTTCATCATTTTTTTTTTTTTAGACAGCGTGGATATCTCTTTAAGGTAGGGAAAAAAAATGGCGGCTGAAAAAGCTTTGCCCTGGGGCACTTCGGCAAGTTGACTTAAGGTGCTGGGCTGGTGGGGGCTAGGACTAAGTCCATATTACTCCTTAAACAAGGCAAGTCTGGCAGAACACCTGCCCCCAATCAGGGCAGAGCATCCCGAGTGCCTCAGATAAACTCCAGGTGTTTGGAATTTGGAGTTTGGAGTTTGGAATTTCTGCCACAATGAGCTAAGCTGAGTCCCCCCCCTCACTTCCGGCCTACACAGAAGTCGTCTATTTATCTCTCTGTCCAAGTCCGACTGACCTGATGTGAAGTTATCAAGAAGCAGTGTCCAAATATTTCTGAGTTTGTTCACTTGAAGATCAGTTCAGAGGCTTATTTTATTGTTGATTTGAGAGAAGATCGGAGGAGAGGCAGAAAGTCACCTTTTCACTCCGCCATCTTGGCTCTGCCCCCCTATTTTTTTCTAGATCTGTAAAATAATTTCTTGGGAATATGATTGGTATGGCACTAAATAAGTATATTACTTTGGGTAGTATTGTCATTTTTATTATATTTGCTTGGCCTACCCATGAGCACTTAATGTTTTTCCAATTGATTAGGTCTGATCTTATTTGTGTGGAAAGTGTTTTGTAGTTTAGTTCATATAGTTTCTAACTTTTCCTTGGCAGATAGATTCCCAAATATTTTATACTATCATCTGTTATTTGGAATGGAATTTCTTTTTATATCTCTTGCTGCTGAACTTTGTTGGTAATATATAAAAATGCTCATGATTTATGTGGATTTATTTTGAATCCTGCAACTTTACTAAAGTTGTGAATTGTTTCTAGTAGTTTTTTAGTTGAGTCTCTGGGGTTCTCTAAGTATACCATCATATCATCTGCAAAGAGTGATAATTTGGTTTCCTCATTACCTACTCTAATTCCTTTTATCTCTTTTTCTTCTCTAATTGTCAAAGCTAACATTTCTAATACAATATTAAATAGTAATGGTGACAGTGGGCAGCCTTGTTTCACTCCTGATCTTATTGGGAATGTTTCTAGTTTGTCTCCATTACATATGATGCTTGCTGGATGGTTTTAATTAGATGCTACTAATCATTTTAAGGAAAAGCCCATTTATTCCTGTACTCTGTAGTGTTTTTAATAGGAATGGGTGTTGGATTTTATCAAATGCTTTTTCTGCATCTATTGAGATAATCATATGGTTTTTGTTAGTTTGGTTATTAATATAATTAATTATGCTGATAGTTTTCCTAATATTGAACCAGCCCTGCGTTCCTGGTATAAATCCTACTTGGTCATAGTGTACTATCCTGGGGATGACTTTCTGTAATCTCATTGCTAATATCTTATTTAAATTTTTGCATCAATATTCATTAAGGAAATTTATCTATAGTTTTCTTTCTCAGTTTTCACTCTACCTGGTTTAGCTATCAGCACCATATCAGTGTCATAGAAGGAAGTTGATAGTATACCTTCTTTCCCTATTTTTTCAAATACTTTATATAGTATTGGAATTAATTGTTCTTTCAATGTTTGGTAGGATTCACGTGTAAATCCATCTGGCCCTGGATATTATTTCTTAAGGAGTTGATTAATAGCTTGTTGTTACTTGTTTTTCTAATGAAATATTTCACATTCTTTTCTATTTTTTTCATTTTTTGGTTTTGTTTTATCCTTCTTGATTTCTCATAAAATTATAAGCTTCTATTTATTCAATTCTAATTTTCAAGAAATTATTTTCTTCAGTGAGCTTTTGTACCTTTATTTTTTCCATTTGTCCAATTTTGCTTTTTAAGGCATTGTTGTTCTTATTAGATTTTTGTATTTCCTTTTGTACCGCTCTCGATTTTCTTCTTGATTTTTCTTCTACCTCTCTTATTTGATTTTCAAAATTTCTATTGAGGTCTTCCATGGCCTGAGACCAATTCATATTTTTCTTAGAGGCTTTGGATGTAGGAACTTTGACTTTGGTATCTTCTGTGTGTGTTTTAATCTTCCTTGTCATCATAGCAACTTTCTTTTTTGTTTATTTGAGTTTTTTTGTTTGTTTTTTGCTGAGGCAATTGGGATTAAGTGACTTACCCAGGGTCACACAGCTAGGAAGTATTAAACCATAGTACCTTTCTATGGTCAAATTTTTTTCCCATTGATTGCTGTTTTCCCAGCCTATTTGTCAGCTTTTAACTCTTTGTTAAAGTAGCGCTCTGTTTCCAGGGTGGATAGTGCAATGTCCCAAGCTTCAGAGGTTTGGGGCAGCTGTTCTTACAGCTTTTTCTAGAGACCTGACCACAACCACTCTTTTCTGCCTTGGAACAGTGTGAAATGTCCCTGATCCATTGTGGTTGTAAATTCTAGTATGCTAAAGCAACAAAGACGTTGCTCAGTGTGAGTAAAGTGACCTCTTGTGGGCTGAGGTCTCTGGAAGCTGAAGCTGCCACTGCTCCTACACTCACTCCTGATTTGCTGGCTTCCCCAGACCTTCTTACCCTACTGACAAACCTTTCATGCTGACCTTCCAAGTCATCTTTGATGTTTTTAGGCTAAGAGCTCTGGAAACCACCAGAATTGTTACTGATTCAGAGGCCCAAGTCCTGTTCCTTCTTTGCTGATACTGGACTGGGACTGGGCTAAGGCTGTGCTGGTGCAGGCCATGCAGGAATGGCCCTGAGATACAACCCTAATACCACAGGTATTTCCTGCTGATCTTCTAAGTTGTCTTCAGCTGGAAAATTGAAGGTCACTCCATCTTTTTGGATATTCTGATGCTCTAAAATTTATCAAGAGCCATTATTTAAAGAAATTTGAGAGCAAGGGATAATTAATCTTTTCGATTTTTAGAGAAGAAAAGAATTTATAGCCAAAGAAGAACTAGAGAGCATTATGAAAGACAACATTGATAACCTTGATTACATTAAATTGAAGAGATTTTATACAAACAAAACCAACAGAAACAAGATTAAAAGGAAAGTACAAATCTGGGGAAAAAATCTTTTCAGCCAGTGTTTCTGATAAAGGTCTCATTTCTAAAATAAAGAAATGTGACAAATTTATAAGAATAGAAATTATTCCCCAAATAATAAATGGTCAAGGGTTAAGAATAGACAATTTTCAGATGATGAAATTAAAGCTATTTATAATTATATGAAAAAAATTCTCTTAAGTCACTATTGATTAGAGAAATGCAAGTTAAAACAATTCTGAGATATACCTCACACATCTCGGATTGGGTAAGATAACACGAAAAGATAATGATAAAGGTTGGAGGGGATGTGGGAAAACTTGGACACTAATACATTGTTGGTAGAGTTATGAAATGATCCAATTATTCTGGAGAGCAATCTGGAACAATGCCCAAAGGGCTATCAAACTCTGCAAAGCCTTTGACCCAGCAGTGCTACTACTGGGTCTATGTCCCAAGGAAATCATAAAGAAGGGAAAAGGACCCATATGTGCAAAAATGTTGGTAGTAGCTCTTTTTGTGGTAACAAAGAATTGGAAGATGAGTAGATGCCCATCAATTGAGAAATGGCTGAACAAGGTGTGGTATATGAAGGTAATGGAATGTTATTGTTTTATAAAAATGATAAACAAACTGATTTTAGAAAGACCTGGAAAAATTTACATGAACTGATGCTGAGTGAATCAAGCAGAACCAATAATACATTATTCACAATAACAGGAAGAATGTATGATGATTAACTATGAAAGACTTGGTTTTTCTCAGTGGTTCAGTGATCCAAAGCAATTCCAGCATACTTTGGACAGAAAGTGCCATCTGCATTCTGAAAAAGAGCTATGGAGATTGAATGTACATCAAAACATTCTATGTTCACTTCTTTTTTCTGTTGTTTTTCTTTCTCTCCTATGGGTTTTTCCTTTTGCTCTGATTTTTCTCTCCCAACATAATTCATTAAGCAATGTATATTAAAAATAAATACATTTTTAAAATATTAACAAAAAACACATAAAAAAGAAATCTGAAGGGGTTTGAGAGGGAGCTCAGGGAGTCTGCATCTTCACTCCCATCTTGAGATAGACCCAAGACTCATCTTGGGTCTGTCTCTAATCTGGAACTTAAAAGTTTTAAAAACAAATGCAAAAAATTGTTTTATATGTAACTGGTGAAAATTTAAAAAAGTAAATATTTTAAAAAATGTATTTCAGAAATATAAATAATTATAATGAAGTATAAAGGAAGGTGATAAGGTTAAGAAGTCTAATGAACTACACCATGAACTTCTTGAGGAAGGTAGAAGAAAAATTAGCATACAGTGGATGCAGCAGAGCAAAGATCTAGTTATAGATAAATAGAGTGACCTTCAAAGGGGAAGAAGGCACTGAATAATGCTGGCAAAGTCATAGTCTACAATTATCATCAGTAAGGAGAAAAAAGTGTGTTGAATCCCCATAGTTGTTCCATGTTTCTTGGGCCATAAAAAAGGCATCTAGAACTAGAGAGAACATGGATACAGTTCCTTCTGGAGATAGAAAGGTTTCAATTAGCATCAGAAGGTACAGCTAAGAGATAAAGGACAGAATAAGAATAAAGCATGCTAAGAACAGAGCATGAGTTCCAAAGGAGGCAACTTACCAGAAGGGATGAGTAAAACAAGTTGGGAGGAGGGAAATTGGGTCGGGCTGAATAGAAATAACAGGAGAAGGGAATATTTGCCTCTACAGACATCAGATGATGAAATTTCTCCTAAGAACTGCTTTGGCTGAATCTCATAAATGTGGAGATACTGTCTCATTTTTGTCATCATTAATGAATTATTGCTTCTATGATTTCTTCTTTGATCCACTTACTCTTTAGCATTAGATTGTGTAGTTTCTAAATAACTTTTAATCTATTTTCTCAAAGTCCATTATTAATTACAAATTTTACAAATGGTAATTGAACCTAATCAACATATTGACCATGTTATTTATAATATTCCACACCCCAACTCTGTTTTTTTTTGGCAATAACAGAATGTAGATGCATTTTCTCAATTATTTTCTCAAAAAGCTTGTTCATTATAATTATGTTACATTCACAACTTTATAATTTTACTTTTTTATTGTTATCATTGTGAATATATTTTTATTCTGCTTACCTCACTGATATATAAGCTCATTTTAGTTTTCTCATACTTCTCTGAGTTTTTTATACTGGCATCACATTAATCTATAAGAGTTTGTTTATCTATTATCCAAAAATGCACACACGGTACATACTTATATGAATGTATTGAGATCTTTAAGTTTCTGACATACTTGGGGTGTATTTCTATCAGTGGGATCTCTGTATTATAAGATATGAGCAGTGTGTGTGTGTGTGTGTGTGTGTGTGTGTGTGTGTGTGTGTAGTTAGGATCTAATTTAGGCTAGTTCTTTCATAGTTTAAGATTTACAAAGCAATGTTAAAATTTTTTATTGTTGAATTCTTTATCTCAATATGGAAATGAGTCTATTCATCAGAGTAGGGTAGAGTGGGTCATTAGGCTTTGAGGCATCCATCCTATCTGAAGGGCTATAATTTTACTGAGAAAAGTCTTTTCCTTTAATGCCTTTAGGTGACTAATAAGCTGCATCTTCATGACTTATAGAAGCTGTATCAATGTCTATATGGCTTGAGTCTTAGCCCACTGTGCCAATTATGACTTGGATAAACTTAACCATGTAGATGGTTGGGAGAGGGCCTGGAAATTGAAGATATTTGGGTAGATATTTATTCTATCAGAAATTTTCATCATTTTTTAGTACAATTCCAAATTCCTTTCAAAAAATGATTGAAATAATTCAAAGCTTCATGAGTAATATAAGATATTAATGTTCTTATCTTCTACAGCTCCTCTAGAATTGACTCTCTATATTTTGTCATCTTTAACAATTTGCTGAGTTTAAGATTAAGCAGAGTTGCTTTGCATGTCATTTATACCCTCATTAATGATTTGAAGCAATCTTTCATATAGTTATTAATAATTTGTAGTTCTTTTGAGAACTGATTATTCATTTCCTTTAACTACTATGTTACTGGGGGATATCTACTAAGTCTCAGTATCTTGGGATATAATTTATATAAAACGAGTGATATGCATTCATTTCAGAAACCAAGTGTTCTCTTTTCATTTATTACCTTATTCATTTTGAGTTTTGCATCCCTATTAATTCTATAGAAATTCTTTCTTTTCCTGTCCTAAAATCAATCTTCTTTTGTTATAAAAGTAAGTGCCAAGTTAAGTCTCATTTTCTTCCACCATCCATTATCATAGTTTCATCCACACTGCGAACTATTTCTTCTTTGAGTCTTCTTTTTTCCCTAACATGGCTTTTAAAAACTCTTTCTGTTATGTTTAGTATTTATTAATAGCCTCAGTTCATTTTTAACTATTCTTATATAATTGTATTATGCTTTCATTTATTAACTCTCCTTGAACCCATTCATCTTTTATAAATATCTTTTAAAAATGGACATATTTTGCTTTTATATCATGTTTATTCTCAAGTATACTCTTTGTTTTCCTTTATCCAGTAAGTTATCTTTTTATATTGAAAATGTAGTTGCAATGAATTGTCTATACATCCATATCTGGCTTTTAGGACAATTTCTTCCAAATTTCTTCTGCATTAAAATTGATTCCATTTTTATCTTCACAATTTTCTCCTTAAGTTTGCCAACCCTCTGAGGATGACTATTCCTATATAATTTTGAATCAAGAGAGGCTACCCAACCTTTAATTTGTCATGATAAAAAAAATCTTATGAAAGAGAAACTGAGGCACAAAAAGCCTGTGCATGATCAATTATTATTATTTTTTAATTAAAGCTTTTTATTTGCAAAACATATGCATGGGTAATTTTTCAACATTGACCCTTGAAAAGCTTTCTGTTACAAATTTATCCCTCCTCCCCCCCCCAGATGGCAGGAAGTCTAATACATGTTAATTATGTTAAAATACTTGACAAATTGAATATATGTATACCTATTTATACAGTTATCTTGCTGTTCAGGGAAAAAAATACTGAGAAGGAAAACATAATGTAAGCAAACATCAATAGAGAGTGTGAAAATGCTATATTGTGGTCCACACTCAGATCCCACAGATCTCTCTCTGGGTGTATATGGCTTTCTTCATGACTGAACAACTGGAACTGGTTTGAAACATTTCATTATTGAAGAGAACCATGTCCTTCAGAATTGATCTTCATATAATCTTGTTGTTGCCATGTACAATGATCTCCTGGTTCTGCTGATTTCACTTAGCATCAGTTCATGCAAGTCTTTCTGGGTCTCTCTGAAATCGTCCTGCTGGTCGTTTCTTATACAACAATAATATTCCATAACATTCATATACCATAATTTATTCAGCCATTCTTCAATTGATGGGCATCCATTCAGTTTCCAGTTTCTAGCCACTACAAAAAGAATGTCACAAACATTCTTGCACATGTGGGTTCCTTTCCCTCCTTTAAGATCTCTCTGGGATATAGGCCCGATAGAAACACTGCTGGGTCAAAGGGTATGCATAGTTTGATAACTTTTTGAGCATAGTTCCAAATGAGCATGATCAATTAATTAACAAGCCAACAACTGACAATAAAAGGGATTTAAGACTCTTCAGTTGTCAAAGATGAATCCAACAAAGCTGCTCTTCTTTTTACATTTGGTTACATCAAGTACCAGAATCCATCAAGTAATGAAAGGTAAACAAAGACTGTGATGAAATGTGATTAACTAAGACTCAGAAGGGTGGGCTTGACCTGGATTAACTCTGTGTATGGGTAATGGTGATGGAATTTCCATAACCCAGGGTTACAAGGAAAACACCTAGTTGATTCACATCCCCTGTAAATCTCATAGTGAACATACATTCTGTGATCAAATTTACTTTTTTCCCCAAGGTAAAAAATAATAAAATAATAATAAAATAAAAACAATTGAATTTTGTGTTTGGATTTTAACACAAAAGAATAGAGAAATTAAACTCTAACAATTTTTACTAATAGACTATGTACAATCAAGTTTGAATTTGCTCCACAAATATTGATTCTCATTAGACTGATTAGGTACTATTACAATAGTTAATCAAATAATACAAAATAAATTGGGGTGCCAATTTTCAACTTCATAAACTGAATCCTTTAAAATCTACTATCCCTAAACTTGAAATGATTGTCAGAGAATTCTTGAATTGTAGGATATTGTAGGATAAATAACTTTCTTTTTTTCTTTAAACAAACTGGGTAGAATCAATTAGTGCCTCACAGTTCTTTCCTCATTTCTTTATCTTACAAGGGTTCAAAATGTGTTTAAGGGAAACCAAGATTTTATTAGTTGCTCTGGTTTTGGCTGTGAGAGTGCTCAAGCCAATAACCAGACAACCAATATACCTCATCATTACTATATCATTTCTCTGTGCACATCAGGCAACTTGTTTCATATTATCTCCATCCATTACCTTTTTCAGGATGGGTAGTCTACAGTATCTTATCAGGATGATATCATATCTGTTTCTCCCTCTGTTGATCTGTACACAAATATCCATTGCATGTGACAAATTTAACTCCAACACAGAGATATTGGATAATTAATAATAAATTTATTAAATAGGCTAGTTGTTGATCAATAAATTGATGTCAGTTATTTCTCTAGGTAACCAAAGACACAAACATAGAGCTTGAAAACCATATATAAGTGAAAATCAACTGTCATTGGTGGATATATACTGAGGAGGCGGGCTGGAAGTTTTCAGTTCCTCTTGCTTAGAATGTGGCTTGATCATAAGACTCAGCCACTCCCTTCAATCAGGACAGAGGAATCCATCTCCATCCAGATTTTTCTGGTTGGTTTTCTTCTATATGAATTGGGTCACCCCAAACTCAAGTGAAGGGCTACAAAGAAAGGAGTTCTTTTGCTTGGGGGTAAGAACTCATCTGTTTATACTTTAAATAAAAGTAAAGTCTACTAGTTGGATGGAATTCCACCCAAGATGGAAGAACATGGATTTGAAGGCTAGGACAATCTCATTAACCTATCCTGTCCTTCCAAGAGCATTTTTTTTTACAGGACTGGACCTTAAATTAGAAAATAAAGCTACGGTTTCCTGGATCTATAGTAGAAAATACATCTTATTCCATGAAGTTGCACACACATATGTATAAACACATGTATATATGCATATAAACAGCACAATACAGGACCATGTAGTATGGCATGCTTTCATCAGAAAAGGTACTGTGCTCTATGAGCAAAGCGGAGTTGAATTAGCTCAGAAGAAATAAAAAACGCACAAAGTTAGAGAATCCACCCCAAATGTTCATAGAGACTATTTGTGTCCAAACTTTAGCAGAGCATTCTGAGCTGATATTGATGTGACCAGCCAGTCAGACATACTGCAACTCTCACACAATGATATCATTTTGATTTTTGAGAATGAAGGCCAACAATCTATCTATCTATCTATCTATCTATCTATCTATCTATCTATCTATCTATCTACACATATATCTATATGCACATATATTTATATAAAATAGAATATAATGGGCATTTAAAATGTTTACTATGTACTAAATAGTATATTTTATACAAATATAAAAATGAAAGACAATTATTGCCCTCAAGGAACTTAATGGGGGAAGATAATACATAAAAGGAAGCTTAAAACAGGAGAGAGGAAGCTTAAAGTTACATGCTTGGACATAAAGATGCTGCAGTCAAATTCAAGCAGTTTAGTGGGTGGGAAATAAATCTGTATCATATATCTTTATCCCTGTCTCTATACCTATATTTAAATCTCTGTATTTCTATTTATCTCTACCTACCTACCTACCTATCTGTCT
>JAJPUD010028037.1:892-15022 GCA_023553655.1 Myrmecobius fasciatus
CTTCTAGAGGCAATCGATGTTAAATATCTTACCCAAGGTCACACAGCTAGCTAAGTATCTGAGGCTGGATTGGTAACAGGTCCTCCTGACTGTCTACTACCTAGTTGTCTCCCTAAATCCATATATTCTTTAGAGTTTCTAATCAAAACACTAGAGACCTTCCTATAGTCTTTTTAGTCCTTACTAAGTAACTGTCTGTTCTTTCTTGCACCGCATCATTGGTCTTTGCTCCAGTCTAATTCTACATTTTTTAAAAAAGATTTTTATGCCATTTCTTTTGATAAGCCAGTTGTGGAGCCTAGTTATGTAGTCATCATTCACTTGGTTTGTTCACTTCATTTACATGATCTTGGATCCAATTAAGGAGTTTAAAAAAAAGTGTGATAATGCAAAGAACACTCTTTTTTCCCCCTGAGGCAATTGGGGTTAAATGACTTGCCCAGGGTCCACACAGCTAGGAAATGTTAAGTGTCTGAGACCAGATTTGAACTCAGGTTCTCTTATCTTCAAGGCTGGTGCTCTATCCACTGTGCCACCTACCTGCCCCAAAGAACACTCATTTTGTACTTAAAAGAGACTTGAGTTTGAGTCTTTCCTCTAACTATTATTGTGTGACCATATTTATCTCTCAGAGCCTCAGTTTCCAGATCTGTAAAATTGAGTATGACAGTGCCTACAAAATCTACCCCATAGGATCATTGTAAGAAATGAAATGAGGTAATGTATGTAAGTCCTTTATAAACTCTCAAATGCTATGTAAATGTCAGCCATTCTTGGCATTCAAATGCAATGAGCAAATACTTATTTGCATACAGTATCAGCTGGAGCATTCCAGCATCTATAGATAATCTCTCCTCCATTTCACTTTGGGTAAGAGCTCCTCTATGACAGTATTGAATGCTTTTTGTTGGCAGAGCCACTATTTTTCACTTTACTTACTCTTGATAATCAGACTTTTAAAAAAATAATCTCTACTGTGTATTTATTAAAGAATCTTATATAAATTTAAAATGAGTGGAACATGTCTTGTTGGAGGAGTCCTCAAGCCTGGATCAAATATGTGTTTGTGTGTGTGTGTGTGTGTGTCTGTGTGTGTGTGTGTGTATGTGTGTGCACCATTGACAAAAAATAAAATGTAGGATCTGATAGACTTTGAACATTTCAATCAATTATAAGAAAGTGAAGATGTGTTGCTCTGTAGTCAAGCAGTCAGTCAATAATAAACACTTAGTAAGTACTTAGCATGTGCCAGGCATTGTGCTGAGTGTTGAAAACACAAAGAAGCCCCTGCTCCTAAGATGCTCACAGTGTAATGGGAGAGGAAATAGGCAAAGAACCATATATGAAAAAATCATATACAAAATAAATTTGAAATAATCAACAAAGCAAAAGCACTAAATTTAAGAGGGCTCAAGAAAGGCTTCCTATGGGAGGTAGAATTTTAGCTGGGAAGCAGAGATGAGGTGACAGAATTCTAGTTACTGGGTCAACTAGTGAAAATTCCCAGAGTTTCTTCTTTGTCAAAGAATTCTTATTTCTTTCTAATATTTTCATCAAAGATGCTCTCAGTCTGTAAGTAGGCCATATAGTAATAAGAAATTCTTGAGTAATGAATCAATAGTTGTTTGCCCTTTTGGTAGTAATTAAATAAACCAAGTTTTGCTTTTTTGTTTTGTTTTGTTTTGTTTTAAATAAATTTTCCTCATTTGAAAATCCACCTCTCAGCACTTTTAGAATTGTATGTTTTCCATCATGGATTTCCCTTGCATTTATTTTGTCTTCATGAGATTCTAATCTGATATCTTGATATAGTATGTAAGTGAGAGAGAGAAAGAGAGAAAATGAAAGCGAGAGAAAGAGAAAACCAAAAAAAGAAAGAAAAAAATGAAAAGAGAGAGTGAGAGAGAGCATGAAAAATAATGAGAGAGACAGAGACAGAGAGGGAGAAAGAGAAAATGAAAGAGAGAGACTCAGATCTCTCCCAAGGGGAAATTCCTCAAACCCTCTCTAGGGATACAGACATTATAAAGACTGCTAAGTCTTCAACATGACAAATTTTTCCAATTTTTTTTTTCCTCCTAGGGACCTGAAGAGTCTCTGGAATAGCATATCTTACCTCTAGGAACTAGAAGTTGAGAAAGTCAAGATCTCTGTCTTTTGGAACTTTCACCAACTCTTCCTGCCCCTCATTCAGGCATAATAACTATCGAATGCCAAATGAGTATTCATTCTCATTGAGTAACCAATCTGTACCAATGAGAGAGTATCATACAATTGGTTCTTCCAGTAAAAGATTACACACACACACACACACACACACACACACACACACAATTTATATAAAAAATAGGATGAATGTGTGTGTGTATATATATATATATATATATCTGTGAGTATGTGTAGATATAAATGTATATCTATATATACACATGCACATAGATGAAAACATATGCATTCGTATATGTGTATACACACATGCATACACTTAAAATATTATGTAATACATGTGTGTGTGTATATATATGTGTGTGTGTGTGTGTATGTATAAATATATATTTCCCTTCAAGAAATTAGTTGAAAGGGGCTGGATACAGGAAGCAACAAGAATAAAGTCACAAAAATAAATCAGTTTACCTGAGACAGTAAACAGCTAATTGCCAAAATTGATGCCATTTATGAATCAACTATCTTTGGACAATCAGATCATTCGCTTGTTAGAGTAAAGCTCAAAATCAATACTAAATAAGAAGAAAGAATAAAAATGAGAGGAAGATAAGATGTGCAATGAAAACAATGCCAAAGTAAACTATCTAACCAAGCTGTTGATGGCAAAAAAAAAAAATAGGATTACACAAAAGAGCAGACATCAGCATAGACAATCTCTGCTTCCTAAGAAAGCTTAATGGAGGAAATCAATTGATACAAAAAGATGACCAAAAGACCTCAAAACAACCTTAGCCAGTTGTATTTGATTTTATTTCCATGTGAAAACATCAGCCAAAGATAATGAGTTTAGAATATAGACTCACAGTATTATCTCATAAAATAGTGAAAAGTGTTAGAGGGAACACAATAGAGAAAGCTTCCCAAGAAATCCAAATAATGTCAATCATTTCAAGAAGACTAAAAATGGAACTAGAAAGACAATTAACTGAAGAAATGTTGAACAATTCTGCCATTAAATATAATGTGTATGCATATATATACATATTTGTCTATATTTATATGTCTATATAATATACATATATGTGTGTTTACAACTAAAAGGCAGCTAGATGGCTCAGTGAATAGAGAGCTGGGCCTGGAGACAGGAAAACCTGAGTTCAAATATGGCTTCAGATACTTCTATCTGTGGAGCTCTGTTCAAGTCATTTAATATGTTTGCTTTCATCCTACTGGAAAAGGCAACAGCCTTTGCATTCTACTATCTTTGCCAAAAATCCCCATAGATAATCTTAGCAGGCCATGGTCGATTGGATAATGAACAGTCAAGTCAAATATAACTAAATTACTGATTGGTTACATATATAACCATGTAATATATGATTATTTAATATATATATATATATATGGATTATATAATACATAATTATATATAATTATTCATGCATATGTATAAATATATAAACACACACATACCTAATATACAGAGCAAGCACCACAAAATGTGTCTGGTATAAGAAGCATGAAAAATACCCTCGAAGAAACCTTTTAAAACAAATTGAGTTATTAAAAGGGACTTACTTTAAACCTTAGAACAAGCAGATGTCATGGGAAGAAACTGTAAAAAATTGTGATCCATCATTGGACTTCTTCCTCTTCTCTTTCTATACATTATTGATAAACTCATCAACTTCCATAGATTTAACTATAATTTGTATAAAGATGATTCCCAAATCTATTTATCCATCCCTCATCTTCTTTCTGAAAATCTAGTTCCCCTCACCAGCTGGCTGCTTGAAATATTTGCCTGTATGTCCATTGAGATCTCAAATCCAAAATGTTCAAAATTTCACCTTTCTCCTTAAACCTACTATCATTTACAAATTCTGAACAGGACAGTATCATTATTATAATCACCCAAGTTCCTAACCTAAAAGTCACCCTCAACAATTCTTTCTCCCTCAACCCCCATAGACGATTATTGGTCAAACTATACTGATTCCATCTCAATATTTCTCATACAATGGAAAGAACACGTGCTCTATTGTCAAGAGACCTAAGTTTTACTCCTGCTTCTGGCAAATTCTATATATGTCTATGAATTACATTGGAAAAATCATATTATCTCCATGACCAGAATTGTCTATATGAAGAAAGAATTGAATGACATCATTTTTGAGGTCCTTTCCAGGTCTGGAATTCTATTGATCTTATACGCCTTCTTGTTGTTCACATGACAACCACCTGACTATTTCAACCTTGCCCTTGGAATAGTCACATCTCTCTGAATTTAATCTTTTTCCTCTATGGTATATCCACCTCACAGGTGCCAACAGGGATATTCATCAAGCAGTGGGCAGTGGAAATACATATTTATTTTTTGGGGTTTTTTTTTGTTTTGTTTTGTTTTTTTGCTGAGGCAATTGGGGTTAAGTGACTTGCCCAGGGTCACACAGCTAGGAAGTGTCTGAGACCAGATTTGAACTCAGGTCTTCCTGACTTCAGGGCTGGTGCTCTATCCACTGCGCCACCTAGCTGCCCCGGTGGAAATACATATTGAGAGTTATCAGGCAAGCACACTTTATCAGTGGTAAAACCAAAGAAAAAGAGCAAAAGTTGTCACCAATAAATTGTATGCAGAAAGAAGATGGTCCAGTGATATAGTGAGAATAAGAAGGGATGGGCTGGTATTTTTCTTAGTGTCAGGAGAAAGTGAGAATATTGGATAGACTTGTAGTGAACTTGGTAGAGGTGGGGAAACATGGATGAGAGTTGCATAGGATAAAAAAGCCTGAATGAACTGTGATGCACTGTTGGATGGTACTCATGAATCCATGGGATCCCAGATTTAATTGAGAAATGTATAGGTTGATCATGTCACTGTTCTGTTCAAGAAACAATCAATGAAGTTAGGACCTGCTATGTGACAGACAATATAGAGGATGCTGAAGATACAAATGCAAAAATGAGACCAGTAACTGCTCACAAAGAGCTCACATTTGATGACAGATGCATTAGGCTCATAAATAAATTCATCCATTTTAAATGAAGTTTAGGGAGGGGAGGTACTAATCACTAGGAAAATCAGGAAAGGTCTCTTGAAAAACATATCACTATAGCTGAGCCTATAGGGATCTCAAAAAAATGTATATGAGAAGAAAGAACATTCCAAATACTGAGGATGTCCTACATAGAAAATGGAAAGTCACATGTGGGGAACTGTAAGAAAGTGAATCTGGCTACAAAATAGCACTTTTTTTCTCAGTATTTTTTCAAATACATATAAATCTCACTCTTTCTGTGTTGTTTACTTGCATTTTGTTTTCTTTCTCAGTTTTTTTCTTCCTTCTGGATCTGATTTTTCTTTTGCAGCAAGATAACTGTATAAATGTGTAGACTATATTGGATATAACATATATTTTAACATATTTAACATGTATTGGACTACCTGCCATCTAGGGGAGGGGATGGGGGGAAGGAAGGGAAAATTTGGAACAGAAGGCTTTGCAAGGGTCAATCTTGAAAAATCACCCATGCATATGTTTTATAAATAAAGTTTTAATTAAAAATATTTTTAAAAATAAAATACATATAAAGATAATTTTCCACACTTGTTTTTGTAAGATTTTTTATTCTAAATTTTTTTCTCTCTCCCTTTCTTACCTCCCCCCTCCAAGACAGCAAACAATCTGATATAGGTTATATAAGTACAATACTTTTAAACACATTTCCATGTGTCATATTGCACAAAAAAAATCAGACTAAAATGGAAAAAAATACAATAAAGAAAAATCCAACAAAAAGGTGAAAATACCAAGCTTTGTCCTGCATTTAATCTTAATAGTTCGCTGTCTGTATGCAGATGGCATTTGGCATCCAAAGTCTATTGGAATTATCTTAGATCACTGCATTGCTGAGAAGAGCTAAGTCTATCATAGTAGATCACACAAACTTGTTGTGGCTGTGTACAAATGTTCTCCAATTCTGCTCACTTCACTCAGCATCACTTTAGGTAAGTATTTGCAGGCTTTTTCTGAAATCAGCCTGTTCATCATTTCTTAAAGAACCATAATATCACATTGCATTCATTTACCGTAACTTATTTAGTCATTCCCCAATTGATGGGCATCACTCAATTGCCAATTCCTTGCCACTACAAAAAAAGAAAAAAAAAAACTCCTAAGGATAATAAATTTGAAAGAGAACAATGTGAAATAAACCTAGAACATAAGACTGGAAGAAGACTGTGAAAATTATTAAATGCCTACTATTTTAACCTAAAAGCAATGGGGAACTAGTGAAACATTTTCAGCAGAGGAGTGACATGGTCATATATGCACATTTAAATATAAATAAACTCACATAGTTGACTCTTATTCTTCTATTTGATTCTCTTTTTCCAATTAATTCCAGTGCATCTTTCTAAATTCTTAGAGATTAGTCCCCCTAATCCATTAAACTTTAGATAGGCAGACTTTGTTGTTATTTTCTATATACAATATTCCATCTCCCAACCCTCTGACTCAGCACAAGCTGACAATCCTCCATGTCTGAAAAGTTATCCTCTCCTTCATTTCTTGTAATCTCAAGTTATCTTTAAGTATCAGCTCATATTCCCCTTCATAGTGAGTTCTTTCCTTATTCCTCAGTTGTTAGTGTCCTTAGTCCCTCCAAACTTTTATTTTTTTTTTTGCATTTATCCTGGATAAATTTATATGAGAACACACTGCTTCCTCTGACAAAATGTAAGCTCTTTGATGGAAGAAATCTTTTTTTCCATATTTATATTTATAACTTTAGTACTTAGCACATTGCAGGCATTTAATAAAGACTCATTGATTGAAAGATTGAGGCTCCTGCTAGATGAAAGGTTAGACTAGGTTAGATCACAGAGAAATTTACTTTGTATATAGCTACCTGGAGAACAAATTTCATCATTTGCTAACTTTACATTTTTCCTAATTATTCTTACTCAGTGAATACTAAGCTTAGTTATTTTAACTATCTGAAAGAGTAAAATGCTGTCAGCCCACTGGGAAAAAGTACCAAGTATTCTATCCAGAAAAGTTATGTTCTGCTCTATTATAATGAGTTTATGTGTTTGCAAAGGGTTTTACATATATTATCTTCTTTAATCCCCACACTCAATTTGTGAGGCAGATACAATTATAATTTCCATTTTATAGATAAGGGATGTAATATTGAGATAGATTTAGTGATTTGGCTTGGGTATATAGCTAGTATATATGTGAAGCAGAAATTGAACTCAGGTCTTCTTGATTGTGAGTCTAGCCACTCTAAACAAGCCTTCTCCACTAATGATAGTGAGCCAATACTTTCAACTCTATGAGTCTTCCATGTGACACAAAAGAAATTGTATCAAAACAAGCAAACAAAGATGGGAAGAGTAATAGGAGATTTCTGCTAGAGATCTCACAATTATGGAAATATAGAGGGATTGATTCTCAAGGTATCTCAAACAGGAGAAAAGATCAAATGCTAAGAAAAATCATAAAGGTTATTATTTCCCTCTTTCCCCCTTTCCAAAAAAAAATCAAGAAAATATCAATCACTACCAACACAAATGCCTATTTTCATAGTCCTATATAAGAATTATCAACATGTTTATTGAGGGCACTTTGATGATGGCATGAGAGATGAAGAGGAAGGCTTTTATAGCAATATGCCAAGAAGACCACATCTCTATCATTACATAATGTAATTAAAGGTTCAGATAATACCATATTCCTTTAAGCTTCTTGTTTGTGGATGGGAGTGGGAAGTGACAAATACTTGAGTTGTCAGAGTGAAATGCTTCCTTTAAGGCTCCTTTCCAACTAGTATTGACCATGCATACATTAAGATCATGCAAGGTCATTTGAAAAATGCAACAACATAGAAAACTTTGATGATCCTCTGATTATAAATGAAAAGCAAAGACTGAATCAAGTAAACATATGCTCACTGAAATTGCTTTCTAATTTCATTGAAGAAATCCAGTATAAAGTAATGATGAAATAGGGATTCCCTAGAGATGATGAAGTCTTTTCAGATGCCCCTATTTCTAAATAGTTTATAGATTATAGATAGTATGTGTACACACACACACACACACACATACCCCAAACATACACACATATATACATAGGTACAGATATAGATATATACATGTATTCACACACATATATGCAAGTAAATCTATATACCTACTGCACTTATTTGTATGTATATAGACACATAAAGCCTCCTCACCCAAGATTGGTAATCACTCAAAAGAGTTTAAGCTAACCAGACTATCACAAAGGCAGTCTAACATGATGCAAGACTACATTTGGTTTCTGAATTCAAATCCCATCTATAATACAAACTTGCTGTGGGAACCTGGGCAAATTACTTAATTTCTTTGTGCTTAAAAATATTCTGAGACTAGTAATCAGAGAGAAGGTGCTGGCCTGCATTGCTTGAGGAAATTCCTTACTGAGTCCACCAACCAATGATATTCTAGCTCATCTCCAATCCCAAGGTTAATCATACTGTCTAGAATGTGAATGAAGAATGACTTTTCTTCAAACTAAGATATGCAGTTGAATGGATGAACCACCAAACTGACAGGCATTGCAAATGAACAATGAGATGGATCTAAGATTAAATAGAAGAATAGGCAAGATGGAATTTGGGAAATTGAACAATATTGTGACCTTTTCAAGCTTCTCCTTGAAAGAAACTAATTTTTTTTAATACTGATATTCTCCTAGTGATTCAGTGTAGCCGCACAGCATGTAATAACATAAGCACTGATGGAAGCAGTGGAGACACCCAGACATTCACAAGAAACAAAAAATCCAGAAAATCATCCCAACAATTAGAACTAGGCAAAATTAAGATGAGCTATCTCACTTGGTTCTGGGTTCTTTCTCATTAAAAGGGAAGGAGGGAGGGAGGGAAAGATGAAGAAAGGAAGGAAGGAAGGAAGGAAGGAAGGAAGAAAAAAGAGAAAGAAGAAAGGAAGAAAAGAAGAGAAGGAAGGAAAGAAGAAAAGAAGAGAAGGAAGGAAGAAAATAAGAGAAGGACAGAAGGAAAGAAGAAAGGAAAGAAGGGAGGAAAGGAAGGAAGAAAAGAAGAGAAGGAAGAAAAAAATGGGAGGAAGTAAAGAAGGAAGAAAAGAAGAGAAGAAAGGAAGGAAGAAAAGAAGGAGGGAAGAAAGAAAGAAGGCAAGGAAGGAATGAAGGAAAAAAGGAAGGAAGGAAGAAAAGAAAGAAGGAAGGAGGAAGGGATGGAGGGAAGGAAAGAAAGGAGGGAAGAAAGGAATAAAGGGGAATGACAGAAGGAAAGAAGGGAAGGAAAGAAGAAAAGAAGAGAAGGAAGGAAGGAAGGAAGATGAATGGATAAAGGAAGAAAAGAATAGACCAAAGGAAGAAAGGAAGGAAGGAGAGAAGGAAAAAGAAAAATTGAGTACAAAGGCATATGTTAACTTGTTTTGAATATTATATTAAGTTCTTTACAAAATGACTTATTTTTGTTTATAGAAAATACTGACTCATAAGCTGCAATAGTCTTCATGGTGGGTCTTTTTGCTTAGTCATCACAAGAATTCCAAGTTGAGATAGCCAAAAGTACCATTAAGAGTATTATAAAAGGGGCAGTTAGGTGCCACAGTGGATAGAGCTCCAGCCCTGAAGTCAGGAGGACCTGAGTTCAAATCTGACCTTACACATTTTCTAGCTGTGTGACCTTGGGCAAGTTACTTAACCCCAATTGCCTCAGGAAAAAAAAATTGCATTATCAAAAGCACAAACTGTCCCTTTAAAACCTGTGGGCTTACCTTATTTGCATTTAATCAAAACTTCTTTTATTTCAGTTCTGTTTTTTTTTTACAAGAATAAAATTTTAACATTTTTTGATAATTTTTACATCAACTAACTAGCTTTTTCTCCCTTCTCTATACAGAGAATTATCATTTATAACAACATTTTTAATGGAAAAGAGAAAAATTCAGTACAACTAATCACCTTAAAAATAATCTGATCTTATCAGCATTCCTAACTATTGATATTTAAATATCTATAATTTCTATTACCTTTTGGCCCTCTTTCTGCAACTCTACCACAATCACTTGAAAAGTTGAAAGTGAGTTCATAAAATGTCAAGGTGTTTAATTCTTTGTTGTTTCTTTAATTCCAAGTCAAAGAATTTATCATTTAGTTGCTAACTTGTTGATAATGTCTCTTCAAACTTAGCTTTACTTGACCTTGAATATTCATAACAATCACAGGAACATAGGATGATAAACATAGTGCTGGAAGGGAACTTAAAAAGCATTTATTCCCATGCTTTCATTTTTATATATGAGAAAACTGAGAGCAAAGAAACTAAGTCACTGTATATCTAAGATTAGATAGAGATAGCATTTGACAAAACTGAGTGGTTTTGCAAATTCAGTACTATTTTCTTTAAGACAGCTAGGTGGCATGTGGATAGTGTTGAGTTAGAATCAGGAAGGCCAAAGTTTAAATCCTGCCACAGAATTTATTTATTTAACTCTGAGCAAATAACCTTCATGAGCCTCAATTTCTCCATTTTAAAAGTGGGAATAATAAAAGCACCTATTTTACAGAGTGATTGTAAGGATCAAATTTAATAGTATGTATAAAGTTTTTTTTTGGCAGATCTTAAATACCTATGTAAATATTAGCAAAGCAGTAATAATAATAATAGAAATATTCTCAGTTTGATAAAAGCTATAAGATGTTTTATTCCATTGTCATAAATTTTGAGAAACTAATGTTACCTTAATGCCATAATGATATAACTATTTAAACCTAATAAGAATAATCCTCTAAATTAAGGATTTGTTTTAAATTCACTCAAAAATCAGGCCTACATATATTCATACATCAGAGTAATTATGCTGGGATATTTTTTATCAGAATTAAAATGTCAGACCACTCACCAAGATATCTCAAATCATGAGGGTTGGAAGGGCATAAAAACACCTTAAGAATGCCTCATCCTTTGAGTGGCAAGTCCTTATGACCTCCAAAACAAGCATGCCCCAAAAAATAGAAAACAGAAGTGTTGTCAAAGATGAAGGTATTACTGAAATTACAATTCAGCATTGTTCTCTAGCCCTCAGATCATTGATTCAATGTTTTAAATTTCAAATAACTTACAGTATAATACATTATATAAAACTATTTTCCCCAGGAATGCACACAAAAGGATTACATAAGTGCAGACATGTAAAAGTCTCCCCACATTAAGAAAACTTCACCTGACTTTTTCCTTTTTCATGGGGACAATCATTGTCAATTTATTCATTTCTACAGTCACAATATAAATTCAATTTTGAGCATTATTAATCGAGTGGATTATGAACATTGCCTTTTTGTATTGCCAGAGTGGGAGAGAGTCTCAATCCCTTATTCCAGCTGTAGGCTATAGTTTCTTCTTTCTTGTTCTTACTGACCAACCCGCCTAGGATCCCTGATAGTGGTAAATAACCATACACTAATAGACTCAGTCTTTTGTTCTAATGAAAGAAGAGCCTTGAAGTGGGCATAGCAAAAGCCAGTCACACTCTGTCTCTTAGGACTGTGGGTACCTGGACAAAGTCCAATGTGTAGCCTATATATAATTTTTTATTATTGAAATATAGTCAAAAAAACATTTCTTTGCTGTATTCTTTTTAATCTGTTCCTAAGATAGCCCTTCATACAGAAAGCAGCAGTCATTATCTCCAGTGTACAAGCCCTATGTTACTTAGTAACCAGCTCCATTTTGGGGTTGCTGCCCCTTTCTTAAGAAAGGACCATTTTTGGAAAAAAAGCCTATTCTCCATCCAGTCACTCAATTTATAGATTCCTCTTTCCTTGACATCTATTGTTCTGACCAGAGCAGAGGGCATGAAAAGCATTATTAAATGCCCATTCCAGATAGCTACCATGGAGCAGATTGATCATTTCAATACTAGGAGACGCTTAACTATGCCTAGTTAATGGCAGAGCTGATACTCAAATTGGATTTCCTGCCTCACAGTTCAATTCTCCTTCAATTCTAAGTCAATTTGTCTTTCTTCAAGAATTAATTTTAGTTCAATTTCCTCCATTTCCCTATTTCAGAGATTTGGGGTGGGGGTAGCTGATGCTGAGAAAGAGCACAAAGGGCCATGCCATACTGGCCTCTCTTGATGGATGTCCATGGCTGGCAGAGTGGTAGCTAACAAACTGGTACCCAGGTTTGCAATGTACCCTCAAACCCAGGAAAAGTCTGCATTGCTTTCTTCACAACAGGAAACTTTAAAGAACAGTTTCCCTCTATGAACTCTCAGAGAGTTGAAATGAACTCAAGGTTTGCCTGTCAAAACTAACTCTCTAATTCTCTAGGCTGGCAGGGAGCAAAGAGAGGACCATGGAAAGCACTTTCACTAACTGCAAAAAGAGGAAGGAAGGAAAGATTTTTAAGCACCAAATACTAAGCACCTAAAATGTCTTGATGTATAGCTCCTGAAAATCTCCCAGAGATTCAAAGGTATGTTACAAGCCCCTTTGGTAACAACAGAAGTAAAGAAGCTTTATTATTATGAGTGCCTCATCCTCAAACCTGCCTGTCCTCCATACCCACAATCACTTCCATCTGAGTATGCGTGGGAGGGAGAAGGAGGAAGACTTGGGTCAAAAAGCAAGTCCTGCTAAAGGGATTAAAACATTAGCTAATATGAAAAAGGATTCATAGGCAGAATATGCAAGGGAAATATAATTGAATTCCTAATATCTAGGTGACTAAGATTCCAGTTAAGTAATTTCAGTCCCTGCCGTCAACTATTTTACCTTGAACAAGTTAATTTGTTTTTGTGTGACTCAGCTTCCTCTCTCAAGAAAATTAGAGACCTGAATAAGGTGATTTTTAAGATTTCCTTTAACTCACCTTCTAATAACATTCTTTTGCCTGAGAAGTTATATAGGACAACATGACCTGACACATTAATACGTCCAACACATGCCAGTCAACATATATTTAATTAATGGAATACTCTAGATGCAAAAACAAAGTCCTTCTCTCTAGTAGCCTTCGTTATAAAGAGGAAGACAATATACAAAAACAATGTACATATTCATGTAAGGCATATACAGTACAAATGGAAAGTTTTCTCTGCTTAAAAATCGTAACTGACAGAGAGCTCCCTGAAATCTAAAACAATTATGCCTATGATTGAACAGCTCTGATTCTTAGGAAGTTCTTATTGATGGTGAGTCAAAAGGTGCATCCCTGACATATTTCTCTACCATTAATCCTATTTTGACATTGGGATCAGAGATCAAATCTTACTTCTTTTCAAAATAATAGAAAATTTTTAAATTAAATGTTACTTTTCAATTAATTAAAATCTAACTTTTCTTCCTCCCAACAATCCCCCAATGATAAAGAAAGAAAAAACAAAACCCTTATCACAATTTTTGTAGTCAAGCAAAATAAATTTCTCCTAGGGATAAGTTAAAAATAGATACCTTAATCCAGATCCTGACTCCATCAATTTTCATGGGAAGTAAGAAAAAAAAGTAGGAAAAAGGAAGTAGAAAACATATTTCAACATGAGTCCTCTGGAATTACAGTTGGTCATTGCATTGATTAGAATTCCTGAATGTTTTACAGTATTTTCAATACTGGTATTATAAAATAAATTGTTCTTGTGGTACAGTTAATTTCACTCTTCATCACTTAATATGACCATTTCCAGGCTTCTTTGGGTTTTTTCCCTGAAACCATTTTCTTCACTGCTTCTTATAATGCAATAGTATTGTATTTATAACATAAACCAAAACTTGATTCCAAATTTCCCAGTTGATGAGGAAACCCTCAGTTTCCAATCTTGACAATCTCCCAAAAAAGCTGTTATAAAAAGTTTATATATATATATATATATATACATACATACACACACACACACACACACACACACACACACACACA
>JAJPUD010028038.1:0-15020 GCA_023553655.1 Myrmecobius fasciatus
CAAAAAGTTGTCAAACTGTGCATACCCTTTGACCCAGCAGTGTTTCTACTGGGCCTATATCCCAAAGAGATCTTAGAGGAGGGAAAGGGCCCCACATGTGCAAGAATGTTTGTGGCAGCCCTTTTTGTGGTGGCTAGAAACTGGAAACTGAAGGGATGCCCATCAATTGGAGAGTGGCTGAATAAATTATGGTATATGAATGTTATGGAATATTATTGCTCTGTAAGAAACGACCAGCAGGACGATTTCAGAGAGGCCTGGAGAGACTTGCATGAACTGATGCTGAGTGAAACGAGCAGAACCAGGAGATCATCATACACAGCAACAACAGTATTACATGATGATCAATTCTGATGGACATGGCTCTCTGCAACAAAGAATTGTCTCAAACCAGTTCCAATTGTTCACTGAAGAAAACCATATACACCCAGAGAGATGGAAATGAAATATGGACCACAACATAACATTTTCCTGATCTCTATTGACATTTGTTTGCATTGTGTTGCCTTTCTCTGATTCTTTTTTTTTTCTTGTAGATAGGATTTTTCTTGCATAACTTCTCAAGCATTTCAACATTATTAGCATGTAGTGGACTTCCTGCCATCAAGGGGAGGGGAGGGGACTGGGGGTAAAATTTGTAATGGAAAGCTTTGTAAAGATCAATCTTGGGGAACTACCCATACATATGTTATACAAATAAAAACTTTAATAAAAAAAAAGATACCTTGCGAGTATCTTTGTATTGTTTTTTTCTGATAACTATGTAAGTGTTTGACATGTGTGAGTCCCCTGTAAACTAGTCTTTTTGGAAAGAGTACTTTTGGCATTTGAACACATTATCAGTCTATTGGAGTTCTCTCTTTAGTAGAGTTTAAATGCTTGACAATTTAGTCTGAGAAAGAACTTCAGTGAAGTGGTTGGTATCTTATCATGCCAGCTGATATTCAGAATCTTCCTGAGACAATTCAAATGAAAGCAATTTAGTTTCCGGGCATGGCACTAGTATACTGCCTAGGTTTTTCAAATGTACAGCAATGAAATCAATACAATGATTCTGTAGACCTTCGGTTTGGTAGTTAGTCTAATATTTCTTCTCTTCCACAATTTCCTTTGAAACCTCTCAAACGCTGATTTAGATCTGACAATGTGCGTGTAAACCTCTGTTGATCTATTTATTTGTATCTATATCTATCTACCTACCCACACACATATATGTTTATATATGTATTCCTGGAAAGTATACTGTCAAAGTAAATGAATTTATCTTCAATATTCAAAACTTCTCTATTTGTTGTAACTGATGGTTTCTCATATGGATGGTATTGTGCTGGCTGATGGAGCACCTATGTTTTCTTAGTGTTAATTATTAGGCCAAAATTAACAAAAGCAGTAGAGAATTGATCTATACTTTGTTACATGTCATCTTTAGAGGCTCCTATGGGTGTATGATCATCTGCAAACAAAAAATCATGCGCCAGCTCTCCCAGCACTTTATTCTTGCCCTATAGCCTTTCCAAATAAAATAATTTACCATCATTGTGGTAGCTGATCTTGATGTTCTTCTTCATTGAAGGCTTGTGACAACATGACTCAAAACATTTTGCTAAAAAGCATGGCAGCAAGCACATAGCTTTGTTTCACTTAATAAGTGACTAGATAGTCCATTATTCAGAACCCAGACAATATTGAAAGTGACTATACAATGAAATTGGCACACAATACTGATGAACTTTTCTGGGTAGCCAAATTTTGGCATAATTTTCCATAAGTCCTCATGACTGATATCAAAGGCCATGATCAGATCTACAACCACTGAGCAAATATCATATCAATCATTCCTTGGTTCTTTCAAAGCCACACTGGCTCTCAGGTAAATGACCCTCTTCCAGGTCATTATCTGCCTAATAAGGACTCTGGAAAGAATCTTACTAGTGATAACCAAGAGAGAGACAACTGCCCTTGATTGTCACAGGCCAATCTATTTCCTTTACTTTTATATAGATGGACAGTGAAGGCATCCTTGAACTCTTGAGGTGTAACTTCCTCTTGCTATATATTCAGTCAGCTCTTACATGAGCAATAGCCAGTTACATGATAGGATCATAGAGCAGCTGGACCTAAAATCAGGAAGTCAAATCTGACCACAAAGGGGCAGCTAGGTGGCACAGTGGATAGAGCACCAGCCCTGAAGTCAGGAGGACCTGAGTTCAAATCTGGTCTCAGACACTTAACATTCCCTAGCTGTGTGACCCTGGGCAAGTTACTGAACCCCAATTGCCTCAGCAAAAAGCAAAAAAAAAAAATTTGACCACAAACCCTAACTAGCTATTTGACTGTAGGCAAGTCATTTAACCCCTCTGTGCCTCAATCTCCTCATATGTAAAATGGGGTTATGATAATAGTGCCTACCTTTTCAGTAAAGATAAAATAAAATGACATTTAAGCACTTTAAAAATCTTAAGGTACCATTTATAGGCTAGCTAATATTATTGAACTTAATTGCATCCAATCATCAATGTTTTATATATGTTCCCACCTCTTCTCTGGAGAAGGGAGAAGAAAACAAAAATATACAAAAATATATCCAGTGTGATTTGTACCCTCTACCTAAGAAGTTCATTGTATCATTAAGAAATAAGACTCTTTTCATACAACTTTTATTCTGCTTTTGTTTATTTGATCTAGACTTTATTGAAGTGGGAAACTCCTTGTGTAGAAACTCCATTTGCCAATAAGAAACTTAAATTATAGCCTCAAAGAGCTACCAGAACTATAACTACATAGGTAATATATTTCAAAAGGAGAACTTGAACCCAGCTCTTCCCAACTCTAAGGTTAACTCAACTTCCATTATACCATAGTGCTTCTCACACAAATGATACCATGCAATATAAGAGCAGTGAGAGATGAGTGATTCAGATACTCGGAGATATAAGAGATTGCAGAAAAGGGAGATTTCTGTGGATTGAGAAAATGATATTGGACCAATGAGGCAGGGAAAGATTCAGTTATGGAGAAAATAAAACTTGAAAACAGGACCAGAAAGACAGTTAGGAAACAAATGCAAAGGAAGTAAAAAGGTATGCCAGGCAGGGGAAACACTGAGAGCAAAGATTCAGAGGAAAGAATGCATCAGATGTGTCCAAGGGAAAGTATGTATTAGTAGTGTTGGAGCAATGTGTAGGGATGGTAGAAAATAGAGAGGCTGTGTGGATAGTATGTAGTATGGCAGAGTTAGTAGAAAGAGATCTTGACTCGGAATCAGAAGGCCTGAATTTTAATCCTCAATCTGCTATTTACTAGACATTTTGTCTTAATCAAGTCACCATTATTGAGCCTCAGTTTCCTCTTCTGTAGAATAGGAATAGTATTTGCTTTATCCATTGCACAAACATATGATTGAAGAAAGAAGTTTGTAACATCTAGTTACTTTTTTTTTTTTTTTGCTGAGGCAATTGGGGTTATGTGATTTGCCCAGGGTCACACAGCTAGTAAGTAGTAAGTGTCTGAAGCCACATTTGAATTTGGGTCCTCCTGACTCCAGGGCTGAAAATCCAGAATTCTATAGAAATATGGAATATGAAAATTAAAAGTTGAGTTTAAGAGTTTGGACTTTATCTCATAAGCATGAAGTAGCCACTTAAAATTATATTATTTCATATAATGAGATTTTATCTACTCTAAATTAAAGTATAAGCCCCACAGATCTAGAAACCTCTTGAAACAAATAACATTTTCAAAATTATGCATTTGATGGTAGCTGGCAGTTGTGCAACACCTCATATTTTGATGAGCAGATGCAGGGGAAAAAAGAATTAAGATTTTTCTTGCATTAGAACTTCCTGTGCACTGTATAAAAACACTACCCATCACCTCAGCTTCAGGGTTGAGTTAAATTTTGCTGAACTTCATGGACTGAAAAATGTCTTGCAAATCTAACATGTGGAAATGACAAATGATGCCTACATTTTATTTCCAGTCAGAGAGCACATAAGAGTTACCCTCTTATTGCATTATATTATTACCAAAAAAATAATAAACAAAGCCTGTTCTGATGCATTTCCACCTCATTTATCTACTCTCCACAAATTAAATATTGTCCTTGACAATGAGAGGTGGGCTGGAGTCAGACTTCCTAGGGAGCTGTTGAAACTTAACACTTTACATTCAATAGTCTCAGAATTATAGGATTCAGAGTTGGAAATTAAATCAGAGAACTTTTACAAACCTCTAGTTTTAGATATTGAGAAACTGAGTCTCAGAAAAAGGAATTTATTTGCCCAAGACCCCGCATGATAGAGCCAAGATTCATATTAATTCTTTTGTCACTATGATGCTTTGAAGCTCTCTCCCAACATATGTTGGTATTCTAGGTGGCCAGCCAAAATATTTCAAGTGTCTCTTTGCATTTTTTACTCCATGTGGACATCAAGGATTAAAGCAAAGTGATGTCCTTTCTGCTTCACCTGGAAGCTGCCTCTGGCTCTAGTTTTAGCTAGAAGTCACTGCCTCTAATGGGGCTCAGAAGCCCTCCTTCCCCTGAGTTGGTTCAACTAGAAGGTTGCTGTTCCAACTGAGGAATTGGATGGTGATGTGCCCAGAGAGCATGACTAGTACACTTCTAGCAAGGACAGTCCCCTCTACTAGACATCAAGTCAAAAGACTTGAGAAATTTATGGGCTGTCCCCTGTGTTAAAACTCCAAGGCTATTGCCACAATCATCCTGGTAATAAAAGTTAATGAACAGATGAAGGCAGAACGCACACTAGGCATCTCTGTACAATTTCACTAAGGTTTATTCAAGAGTTGCTATCATTTGAAAATGCAGTAGGAAGATTCCACATTTCAGCCTCTAAAATGCCCCCAAACAGTAGCCTTTGAGAGATCTTGGTTGTGAAAATGAAAAATAAAATTCTACCAGGCAACTTCCACTATCACTGAACTATTTATCTTTTCTTCTTGACCTTGAAAGAACTCAGCTGCCCTTACTCTGCACTTTAGCCTTTGCTGCAACCAGACTTCCTTAGAAAAAGAGCAGGTTATATTCTGGTCCCCTTTATTTTTGGCTTCCTCTGTAGCATAAGATATCTCCATGGTGTTGACCTTTCTTTGTAAGCCCTATTTTCCTGTCAGCTCTTATCAGGTCAGCTCTTATCCTCGGAGTCCAAGGGTTGATTCTCTTCTTTGAACTGAAAAGCCCAGAATCTATAAAATTCTTTAGAATCTGACCTGGCTTATTCAGACCTGATTTTTTTTTCCTTTATGTTATTTAATGTGCCACATAGAATGTAAACTTTTTGAGACTATATCTTGTATATTCATTCTTCTTTAAAAAAAAAAACATTTTTCTATTTTTTAAGCATCTTTGAATCTTGCTTTTGAATTCTATCTTTGAAATCTATCTTGTTTTAGCTCCATGAAACAAGATGCTCTTACCAGGCTCATCACTTCTAAGCTCACTACCATGTTGTTGATTCAAGTCTTGATGGATTGTACTTCCCTCAGACTCTTCTAGGCTCTGTTTAGAGGGCTGGATGGTAGAGTCTGACTCTACTTTGCATTAGCTACCCTGCCTGGTTTCAAATCTATGGAACAAAATGTTCTCTGATATCCTATTCATCCTCTTCCCCTCCCCCTTTGCTTTCTTGCCCCCATTTGTGTGTTTCTCTCCCCTTTAGATTGTAAACACATTGAGAGCAGGGACTCTCTTTTTTCATTAATTGCATCTCTAGTGTTGAACCAGGTAACAAATGTTTATTAGATTATTGAACTTGCGATTATTTTGTATATGTTTCTTTTCCAAATCTCCTTCCGTAGTTAATAAACAAATCCTTGTTGTAAAAAAAAAAAGATAAAGAGAAAAATATAGTTCAGCAAAATTAACCACTATGTCAACTATTTGATAGTATATGTAATGTGTCATACCCATAACTTCCCCTTGCTGCAAAGAAGGAAAAACAGTACCTCCTCATATATCATTTTGAGGACTGAACAGTCATTATAATTATATTGCATTCAGTTTCTTTTTCCCATTAACATTTAGATTGTTGTAGTTATTGTTTTGCTGGTTCAACTTATTTTACATCAATTCATGTCTTTCTCTATTTTTAAATTGTTAATTTCTTAAGTTATTGTTATATAAGAAATATGTCACAATAATATTACAATTTTTTAAAAAGTAAAACACATTTAGCCATTCATCAACTTAAAGGCATTTGTTTTTTTATTCTAGTTTCTTGCTACCACAAACAGTATTGCTATGAGCATTTGTTTTTGCATATGAGATCTTTCTTTCTTTGACCTCCTTGGAATATATGATTAACACTTGGATCTCTGGGCCAAAGGATATGGACAAGTTAGTCACTCTTTAAAAGGCATAATTCAAAATGATTTTCCAAATTGATTGGACTAATTCACAGACAGGCCAACATGTCTGCAGTCCTTTCAATATTGTCTATTCTCATCCTTTTTTATTTTTGCTAATTTATGAAAAATAAAGTCTCACAATTATTTTTATTGTACTTATCTTACTAATTTTGCTTTGGAATAGTCTTTTATATGGTCATTAATATTGGGCAATTAGTCTTTTGAGAACTGTTTATTCATATCCTTTGAATATTTATACTTTGGGGAGTTGTATTCTTTTAAGTGCCCAAATAGATACCAGATAAGCAATGCTATTCTCCCTTTTCAGCATGCAGAAGGATATAAATCTTGTTCATGGTACTGAAACTTTGTCTTGAGCTTTTGAGATGACTGGGGAGGAAGCTATGGTTTTGATCACTTGGTTGGCTGCATTTTCTTATTGTCTGTTCACTTCAATAGAGAAGAATAGTGCAGGGGCAAAGCTGATTTACATTTGATTTAAATTCACTCTTTCAGTCTAATATTGTGCTTTTCTTGCAGGAGTTTCATACTGGAGGTGAATTTGCTATTTCAAGATGACAAAGCAATCTACAGCAAGTGGAAGGTATCAGTTTCCTTATACAAAGAAATGGGAAGTGATAATTGAATTTATCATGTAAAAGTGGAATCCCCAGTCCTTGCCTCTATTGGTTTGCTGAGCTAATACCTTCTCTCTCCAAGGAACTTTAGCTTTATGGAAAGAAAATGAAACTTGACAAACTATTCAACTTCAGAAAAGCAAAAAATCCTGCCCTATGGATCCCATCAGCTTAGGATGGTGTTGCTGATGAAAATACCAAAGACCAAATTGAAGGAGTTGTTGAATAAGCCCTTATGACATCAGCTTCTTAAAACCTTACAGATGTGCCTCAAACAGCATTTAACAGTGTTTTGTCCTCAAAGATGCTTAATCTATGTGACAAGAAAAATTCTTTATATTAATCATTACTTATATTTCCCAACCCAGAGTCCTTTAGAAATTAAGTGAAGCCTCACTATGATGCAGTATGCTAGAGCCTCTGGGATCCCCCCTCAAACATGCTATAATTAAAATAAAACTATTTTTAATAATGATAGTAGGTAGACAGGAACAAATAACAAATTAGATGAAATGGTGCTTTCTGAAAGTTAAAGAGAACCACTGGCAATCCAGCACAGATAAATTTCCCAAATTTTGCACTGTAATATTCTCCATTCCATGTGATTCTCTATGACTCAGTTGCAGAGCAGATCCTTCCAAAAAGAAAGTATTATCTATGATAACAGTTGATATTTGTGTCATATTTTAAAGATGATAAAGCACTTTTAAGACTATTTCAGCGTCACTTTAGGAGACTTGATTTTGGGGTTTTTTGTATGAGAAATTGACCATAAGGAAGATTGATTGGTACTCAGGGTACCACTTAGGCTCTCAAAGAGCTACCTGAGTGAGTATTAAGGGCTTAAATGACTTGCCTGAGGTCCCATAGCCATATGTTGGTTAGTAAGGGAGTTTATACCCAAGTCTCCCTAACTTCAAAGCTATTAGCATGGGGTAATAAGGTAGGAAGACAGGGTATCCTTTCCCCCTCCTTCTTAGGCACCCCTTGCCTTTTACAAAGGAGGAAATTGAATCTCAGATTGGCTATGTGATTTGGATGTGAGGTAAGAACCCAAGTTATCCTTAATATAGTACTCATCACCTCATATTTGGTACCCTTCCCTTTTATTATAATGGGGGCTCTGTAAAATACTTTTGAAAGAGAATAAATATATATAACTCATAAAATTCATGTTTCTGCAGATTTTTAGTAATGTTTTTGTTTTGTTTCATTTAATTTCATTGCTCAATTTTTCGTGTTTACTTTTTGTTCATATTCCTATAGATGATTTTGCTTCCTTTTAGTCTCCCCAACATTCCTTTTAATCATTAGGAAACATTTCTTAAGTATCTAAAGTGGTCATGATGCTATGCTTACAAACAAATTCTTACAAAGCGAGGACTACCACACTACTGAGACCATCATTGTCCTATGTTAAGAGTGCTGTACAAATGGTGTGCATGTTGCACATATTCTTCCACCCCTATTCAAAAGCCTTCCTTGTGTTCCCAGGACCCATAGAACAATGGACTTAAGATACAAACATGTATAAAATAAGGAATATGACTACTTCTTATTGTAGTTTTAAGTTGTAAGTGATTCATTGTGATTCCATTTGGGGTGTTCTTAGCAAAGATAATGGAGTAGTTTGCCATTTCCTTCTCCAACTCATTTTAGAAATGAAGAAATGGAGGCAAATAGAATTAAATGCTTTGTCTAGAGTCACACACCTATCAAGTGTTAGAAGCAGGATTTGAACTCAGATAGTTGAGTTTTCCTTACTTCAGGCCCTATACTCTATCCACTGTACTATCTAGCTACTTCATTTGACTTCTAGTTTCTTAAAATTTAGTTAGAAATTCAAGATACATGTGTATATGATATATTTGTATGCATATATATTAAAGTGTATTTATGTGTATATATACATGTTATACTTGTATACATACATACATATGTAAATATGTGCTATATAATAAATATACTGTCAAAAAAGCAACATTAATTAATATTCAGCTCAAATATCATCTTCTGCAAGAAGCTCTTCCATATCCTATTCTGCCCTACACCCACTCCATACAGAAGCCTTTCTCTCTGAGATTATCTTTTATGTACTCTGTATATCTTCTACACATACTTAATTATTACATCTTGTCATTTTCAACAGAATGTAAAGTTCTTGAGGTAAGGGATCATGCTTCTGCTCTCCTTTGTATCCCCAGCACTTAACAGAGTGTCTGAAACATAGTAAGTGCTTAAGAAATACTTATTGGCTGATTGACCCATGTTACTATGAAGTCATATGCATATATAAATGCACCAAGCTTGGGTAATAAACAAGGTTAACCAGAGATCCTCACAGAAAGATGCAAATTTGACTTTGTAGGTATCATTGTGAATTGTGAGAGTGAGAACTTATTGGAATTTATCAATAAAAGAGTATATTTTATTCCAAAGGAATAGAATGTTAAAGAGGGAAATGGTGATGGTGGTAAATATTACTTCCTCTTTGCATTTTTGTGACCCTCTTGTTTTTGTCTTCTCTTTCAACAAATTTGATTGCTTCTCAGTTGGTTTTTATTGGTGGTGGCAGTAGTGATTTGTTTGGTTTTTTTGGGCTAGATCATTAGCTAGGTGCCCACTTGGGAAATATCCTACCATGAATATTCTCCAAGGCTCAGTCCTGGGCCTTCTTTTCTTTCTTAAAAACATCTCTCTTGGTTTCTCATTAACTATTATAGATTCCCTTATCTTGATAAAGTTGATGACTTCCATATCTACTGTAAATGTATAGAGATTTTCCTCTCCTCTCTTCTCCTCTCCTTTCCTCTCTTCTACTCTTCTCTCCTTCTTTCTCTTTCATATCACTAATTGCTAAGAGGGAATAGATAAGGGAATCCAGGGAACTGATTATAGGTATTATAAAATAGTAATGGGGAATTTCAATTATCTGTACATCTGCTAGCCTTCTCTCTGCCAAAAGTAGTTGCTAATAAGACTTGGTTTGCCCTAATGACAATTTCATGTTTGAAAAAGTAAAGTAACTAACAAAAGCTTTTTCCTTGATCTATTTTCACTAGTTTACTGGGATTGAAATGATAATACTAGGAAAAAGTCAGTGATGTGTCTTATAATTTGTGAGAAAGGTAAAGAAAACTAGGCATAGTCTGACATGCATCCTAAATTTTAGGAAAATAGATTTTAAAGGTTTTAGAGAAGGGATAGTTAGTATACTATAGTATACTACATATATACCATATATAGCATAGTATAATCCCACCAAGGATTTATGCACCAGAGGAATGCTCTCAAGAATTCTAAAGTTATGAAGATTCAAAGAGAAACAATTCTGATGATGAAAAAGGCATTATTTAAAGAAAACAACACAATTACAAAACAATTCTCACACAAAATCAGATCTAAACAATTGGAAAAATATTAATTTGTTCATGAGTAGGCCGAACTAATAATATAATAAAAAGACAATTTAGCCTAAATTGGTATACTTGTTCAGTATCATACCAAACAAACTGCCAAAAATTATGTTGTAGAACTAGAAAAATAATAACAAAATTCATCTGGAAGAATAAAAGGTCAAGAACATTAAGGGAATTAATGAAAAAAATACAAAGAATGGTAGCTTAGCAGTACCAAACCTATAAAGCAGTAGTCATCAAAACCATTTCGTACAAGCTAAGAAATAGAGTGGTGGATTAATGGAAAAGATTTTATATACATGACACAATAATCAAGGTCTACCGTAGTCTATTGTTTGATAAACCCCCAAATTCTACCTTCTGGAATAAAAACTCACTGTCTGAAAAAAAATCTTTGGGAAAACTGGAAAATAATATTTCAGAAATTTAGCATTGGCCTACATTTCACACCCTATACCAAAATAAGATCAAATAAATATATGATTTGGCCATAAAAGATGATACCATAAACAAATTGGGAGAACAAAAGATAAGTTACCTATCAGATCTTTGAAGAAGGCAGGAATTTATGACCAAAGACCTAGAGAATGTTATGAAAGGCAAAATGGACAACTTTGATTACATTCAATTAAAAAAGGTTTTGCATAAACAAAACCAAAAGAAACAAGATTAAAAGGGAAGTACATAGGTGGGAAAAAATAAAATGTTTCTGATAAAGGTATCATTTCTAAAATATATAAAGAACTGTGTCAAATTTATAAGAATGCAAGTGATTCCACAACTGATAGTCAAAGGATGTGAACAGAAAATTCTCAATTAACAAAATTAAAGCCATCTCATAGTTATATGAAAAAATACTCTAAATCACTATTGATTGGAGAAATGCAAATTAAAACAACTCTGAGGTACCACCTCACTCCTCTCAGATTGGCTAAAATGACAGAAAAAGATGATGATAAATGTTGGAGATGATGTGGGAAAACTAGAACATTAATATATTTTTGGTGGAGTTGTGAACTGATCTAACAGTTCTAGAGGGCAATTTGGAACTTTGTCCAAAGGGCTATAAAACTGTACATACTCTTTGACCCAGCAGTGATATTACTGTTCTGTATCCCAAGGAAATCATAAAGGAGGGAAAAGAGCCCACATGTGCAAAAAATGTTTGTAGTAGTTCTTTTTGTTGTAGCAAAGAAATGGAAAATGACTAGACGTCCATCAATTGGGCAATAGCTGAATAAGTTGTTGTACATGAAAGTAATGGAATATTATTGTTCTATAAAAATTGATGAACAAGTTGACTTTATAAAGTCCTGGAAAGCTTTACATGAACTGATGCTGAGTGAAACAAGCAGAACCAGTAATACATTGTACACAATAACAGAAAAAATGTGTGATGGTCAACTATGAAAGACTTGGCTCTTCTCAATGATTCAGTGATACAAAATAATCTCAATAGACTTTGAACAGAAAATGCCATCTGCATACAGAAAAAGATCTAAGGAGACTGAATGTAAAACAACATATGCTATCTTTACTTCTTTTTTCTGTTTCTTTTATCTCTCCTATAATTTTCCCTTTTGCTCTGATTTTTCCTCCCAACATGATTCATAAAGCAATGTGTACTAAAAATAAATAGAATTTTTTAAAATTTTATTTTATTTGCAAAACATATGTATGGGTAATTCTTCAACATTAACCCTTACATAGCTTTCTGTTACAAATTTTCCCCCCAACTCCCCACCCCTCCCCTAGATGGCAGGATATCTACTACATGTTAATTCTGTTAAAATACTTGGCAAATCGAATATATGTATACATATTTCCAAACTTATCATTGTTGTACAAAAAAATCATATCTAAACAAAAGACATATCAGATAAAGGAAACACAATGTAAGCAAACATCAATCAAGAATGTTGATCAATCATTCAATCAAGAACATTATGAGAATGTTATGTTGTGGTCCACATTTCACATCTCTCTCTCTGGATGTATATGGCTTTCTTCAGTGAACAATTGGAAGTGGTTTGAAACATTTCATTGTTGAAGAGAGTCATGTCCATCAGAATTGATCGTCATATAGTATTGTTGTTGCCGTGTATAATGATCTCCTGGTTCTGCTCATTTCACTCAGCATCAGTTCATGCAAGTCTCTCCAGGCCTCTCTGAAATCGTCCTGCTGGTTGTTTCTTACAGAACAATAATATTCCATAATATTCATATACCATAATTTATTCAGCCATTCTCCAACTGAAGGGCATCTATTCAGTTTCCAGTTTCTAGCCACTACAAAAAGGGCTGCCACAAACATTCATGCACATGTGGGGCCCTTAAAAATAAATAAATTTTACAAAAGAAAACAATATAGACATATAAGCAACTTATCAACTGAGTTTTTTTAAAAAGACTGACATTGAATTATCTGTAAGGGGATGGAATAGGTTTTTTCCCCAAATCTCCCTAATACAAAAATCTCAGAAAAAAAGAATTATGCACAAGGTATATCATAAAGATGATTCTATAAAATAAGAAGACAGAAACACACATGGTTAAAAGCTCAAGGAGTTATAATGGACAATTAATATGTATACTGTTCTTATTCAGTGTCCTTGCCCTCAAACCATGTCATATACTAGACCCCACCAAAATAAAGTAACATTTAGTTTTGTGCTTCAGGTCTTCACTTTAGGGCTCCCTTTCTAGTAATATCACAAAAATGACTGATCCTGACCTCTGCACCTCATTTCACAAGATATGACATACACCCATTCATCTCAGGAACATAAAAGAAAAAAGAGATCAATTGGAGGAGGGACAGGATATAAGATATCAGAGTGGAATACAAAAGATTTTTCATTTTGAGGTGGAAGAAGATTAGAAATCCATCTTGGATCAATTTACTCCTATGGAGTTTACTGTATTCAGGAAGATGCACTAGTTCCATGGTCCTTGAAACACAAGAAAACTGAAGATATTCAATCCCCGGGGGGTTTATGCAAGAACAAAAGAGGGAAGAACCAAAGACTGAGGAGGAAAATCAAATATAATAAAATCTAGACATCGCTATCAGGGAACAAAAATTATTGATGAAAGACAAAATACTATTATTTAAACTTCACAATTCTAATAACAAATCATAAGTTTAGCAAGCAGCCAAGAAAAATACTTTCATTTATGAAAAGAGAGACAGGATATATCAAAACATAATAGAGCTAATGCTGAAAATACAACATATTTTCAAAACTGAGCTGAATCATCATTGAAAAATGTTAGACATTCAACCAAAAAAGAAGTATTTGAAATACTCCTACATGTAAAATAAAGAAAAAGAAATTAATTGAATAGATCATTCAACATGTAAATACTTCATAGAAAAGAAATACAGGAAAAATAAGTATAATGATCAAGAAAAGACTAAGTGATGAAATAAATTCTGTTATTTACACACACATATATATATATATATATATATATATATATATATATTTTAAAAAGAATGAAAGCACAAAGTAAAAGAAAAACATCATTGAGGGACAAAAGGGACTTACTGGGCTAAAGATTTAAGCTTACTTAAATAATCAGGAGAAGGAAAAGAGAAAGAAAAAACATTCTAAATAATTACAAAATATTTAAAATATCAGGGAGTTTATCTAACAGCATCTTTTCAAGGATTATAGAAATAAGCATTCAAAACAATTTTTAAAGAAATAAAGACTGAAATAATTAGAGAGACAGTCATTGTACTTGATTGGAATTAGCCAAAATATTTTAATGGCAATATTACCTATATTAATCTATAGATTTTCTGATATCTATAAAAATTCTCTACTAAGCCAGACAAAATGACAACTTTGAATTCAAATTTCATTTTGAATTCAATTTTCATTTGAATGATCAAAAGTTCTAGAATGTCAAGAGAAATAGTTTTAGAAAGTAGAAATGAAATAAGAATAACACTTCCAGATGTTAAATTATAAGTACTGATTATGAAAATAATTCATAAAAGTTTAAATATAGGATAATTAGCCCAATGGGAAAAACTATTTATGCATGTGCATATATATATATATATATTCAATAACCAAGTATTGAATTAACATATACAATAAACTAACTGTAGAAAAGATTAATATTTGACAAAATTGTTTTGAAAATGGGGAAGGATTTTAGGTAATATATAATAGGCTTAGAACATCATTTTATGCTATATTCTACAATTAATTCTAAATACTTTATTATAAAAGAAAAAATTAAATACAAGAAAATTAATGCAGATATTTCTTATGCTTATGCATAAGTGGAGAATTTTTAACCAAACACAGAATTGAAGAGTCATGAAAGATAAAAGAGATAATTTTGATCACATGAAATTGAAAAGGTTTTGCACAAATAAACTCAACCAGACAAGGATAAAAAGCAAGACCATCAATTGAGAAACATTATTTGCATCAGATTTTTCTGATACATATTTGATATTCAAGATGTAGATGACATTAATTCAGATACATGAACCCAAGAACCTTTCACAATGAATATATGGTCAAAGAAATCAATAAATCATTCTCAGAAAAGGGATTTCAAGATAGAAATATAT
>JAJPUD010028039.1:351-15018 GCA_023553655.1 Myrmecobius fasciatus
AAAAAAAAAAAAAGGTGTGAGGTCTGTTTAGGGCCAAGGTGGGACAGCTGCTTTAATTTGCCCTGGGGCAGTTCTGCTGATTGAGTTATTTCAGGAACTGGGCAGCTCAGCTGATTGAATTTTTCTGGTGCTGATCAGTCCTGTTGTTTGATTGATTGCTTTAAGTTGCTGTGTAATGGCAGCTAGGTCCGATGCTCACAGGGGTTCAGTGGTTCACAATCTATCCCCCTCAAAAGGCAGACCCTCCAAACCACCTGCCCACAATGAGGATACATTGTTCCAAGAGGCCTGCAGAAGACTCCCAGGTGTGTGAAAAGCACAAAGCTTCCACTCCTGTTCCGACTCCTGTTCCAGCTCCCTGCTCCAGCTCCCTGCCCCGGTCTCCCTGCCCTTCACTCTGGGTTCAGTAGACCACCCCCCTGCCCAATTAAAACAGACCTGTTTTGAGGTTCTTCTAGAGTATGTTCTAGAATTGTGTTGTTCTCCAGATATTGTGGATTTTTTTGCTTCAGAATCAGTCTAGAGGCTGCATATGTTGTTGGTTTGAGGGGAGGTTAGAGGAGGTTACAGAGACTCCTGTATGATCTCTGCCACCATGGCTCCACCCCCAGAAGGAAGTCCCCAGTCCCTCTTCTAAGATCTCTTTGGGATATAGGCCCAGTAGAAACACTGCTGGGTCAAAGGGTATGCACAGTTTTACATCTTTTTGAGCATAGCTCCAATTTGCTCTCCAGAATGGTTGGATCCGTTCACAGTTCCACCAACAATGTATGTGTCCCAGTTTTCCCACATCCCCTTGAACATTCATCATTATCTTTTCCTGTCATTTTAGCTAATCTGACAGGTGTGTAGTGGTACCTCAGGGTTGTCTTAATTTGCATTCCTTTGATCAATAGTGATTTGGAGCAACTTTTCATATGACTAGAGATGGTTTCAATTTCATCATCTGAAAATTGTCTGTTCATACCCCTTGACCACTTATCTATTGAAGAGTGGCTCGAATTCTTATATATATGAGACAATTCTCTATATATTTTAGAAATGAGGCCTTTATCAGAACCATTAAATGTAAAGATGAGTTCCCAATTTGATGCTTCCCTCCTAATCTTGTCTGCATTAGTTTTATTTGTACAGAATCTTTTTAACTTAATAATCAAACTTAACTATCTGGTTTTCAATTAGGAGTTCCAGATCTTCTTTGGACATAAATTTATTCCGTCTCCACAGGTATGAGAGGTAAACTATATTATGTTCCTCTAACTTGTTTACAAAATCTTTATATCCAGATCATGAACCCATTTAGATCTTATCTTGGTATGTGGTGTTAGGTATGGGTCAAGCCCTAATTTCTTCCACATTAGTTTCCAATTTTCCCAGCAGTTTTTGCCGAATAGTGAGTACTTATCCCAGAAGCTGGAGTCTTTAGGTTTATCAAACACTAAATTGTTAAGGTTAGATTGTCCTGATAACCTATCCTGTACCACTGATCGACTGCTCTATTCCTTAGCCAGTACCAAACGTTTTTGATGACCGCTGCTTTATAATATAGTTTTAGATCTGGTACAGCAAGGCCACCTTCATCTGCCTTTTTTTTCATTAATGCCCTTGAAATCCTTGACCTTTTGTTCTTCCAAATGAACTTTGCTACTATTTTTTCTAGATCTGTAAAATAATTTATTGGGAGTTTGATTGGTATGGCATTAAATAAGTAGATTAGTTTGAGTAGTATTGTCATTTTTATTATGTTTGCTCTGCCTACCCATGAGCACTTAATGTTTTTCCAATTGATTAGGTCTGATTTTATTTGTGTGGAAAGTGTTTTATAGTTTAGTTCATATAGTTTCTGACTTTTCCTTGGCAGATAGATTCCCAAATATTTTATCCTAACATCTGTTATTTGAAATGGAATTTCTTTTTGTATCTCTTGCTGCTGAACTTTTTTGGTAATATATAAAAATGCTGATGATTTATGTGGATTAATTTTGAATCATGCCACGTTGCTAAAGTTGTGAATTGTTTCTAGTAGTTTTTTAGTTGAGTGTGTAGGGTTCTCTAAGTATACCATCATGTCATCTGGAAAGAGTGATAATTGGTTTCTTCATTACCTACTCTGATTCCTTTTGTCTCTTTTTCTTCTCTTATTGCTAAAGCTAACATTTCTAATAAAATATTAAATAGTAATGGTGACAGTGGGCAGCCTTGTTTCACTCCTGATCTTATTGGGAATGGTTTTAGTTTGTCTCCAATACATATGATGCTTGCTGATAGTTTTAAATAGATGCTACTGATCATTTTAAGGAAAAGCCCATTTATTCCTATACTCTCTAGTGTTTTTTAATAGGAAAGGGTGTTGGATTTTATCAAATGCTTTTTCTGTATTTATTGAGATAATCATGCGGTTTTTGTTAGTTTGATTATTAATATAATTAATTATGCTGGTAGTTTTCCTAATATTGAACCAGTCCTGCATCCTGGTATAAATCCTACTTGGTCATAGTGTACTATCCTGGGGATGACTTTCTGTAATCTCATTGCTAATATCTTATTTAAAATTTTTGCATCAATATTCATTAGGGAAATGGGTCTATAGTTTTCTTTCTCTGTTTTCACCTTACCTGTTTTAGCTATCAGCACCATATCAGTCTCATAGAAGGAATTTGGCAGTATACCTTCTGTCCCTATTTTCTCAAATAGTTTGTGTAGTATTGGAATTAATTGCTCTTTGAATGTTTGGTAGAATTCACATGTAAATCCATTTGGCCCTGGAGATTTTTTCTTAGGGAGTTGGTTAATAGCTTGTTCTATTTCTTTTTCTGATATGGGGCTATTTAAATAATTTATATCCTCTTCTGCTAACCTGGGAAATCTATATTTTTGTAGATATTCCTCCATTTCATTTAGATTATCAAACTTACTGGCATAAAGTTGGTCAAAGTAACTCCTAATTATTGCTCTAATTTCCTCTTCATTGGAGGAAAGTTCTCCCTTATCATTCTTGAGACTAACAATTTGATTTTCCTCCTTTCTTTTTCTTATCAAATTAACTAAAGGCTTATCTATTTTGTTAGCTTTTTGATAGAACCAACTCTTAGTTTTATTTATTAATTCAATGGTTTTCTTATTTTCAATTTTATTAATTTCCCCTTTTATTTTTAGAATTTCCAATTTGGTATTTAATTGAGGGTTTTTAATTTGTTCTTTTTCTAGTTTTGTTAATAATAAGCCCAATTCATTGATCTTTTCTTTCTCTATTTTATGCAAGTAAGCATCTAGAGATATAAAATTGCCCCTTATAACCGCTTTGGCCGTATCCCACAAATTTTGGTATGTTGTCTCCTTATTGTCATTCTCCTTGGTGAAATTATAGATTTTGTCTTTGATTTGCTCTTTCACCCATTCATTCTTCAGGATTAGATTATTTAATTTCCAATTAACTTTTGGTTTATTTTCTCCTGGCCTTATATTGCATGTGATTTTTTTTTGCATCATGATCTGAAAAAGATGCATTTACTATTTCTGCCTTTCTGCATTTGATTTTGAGGTTTTCATGCCTAAAGCATGGTCAATTTTTGTATAGGTTCCATGGACTGCTGAGAAAAAAGTAAACTCCCAGTTTCTCCATTCAACTTTCTCCATAAATCTATTATAGCTAACTTTTCTAACATTTGGTTTTCTCCCTAGTTTCTTTCTTGTTTATTTTGTGGTTTGATTTATCTAATTCTGAGAGAGCAAGGTTGAGATCCCCCACTAGTATCGTTTGGCTGTCTATTTCTTCTTGCATCTCTCTTAATTTTTCCACTAGGAATTTTTGTCCTATTGCACTTAGTGCATATATATTTAGTATAGATATTGCTACATTATCTATGGTACCCGTTAATAAAATATTGTTTCCTTCCTTATCTCTTTTGATTAGATCTATCTTAGCTTTTACTTGATCTGAGATAAGGATTGCTACCCCTGCTTTTTTTTGTTCACCTGAAGCATAATAGGTTCTGCTCCAGCCTTTTACCTTCATCCTATATGTGTCACTATGTTTTAGATGTGTTTCTTGTAAACAACATATTGTGGGATTCTGGTTTTTAATCTAGTCTGATATCTGCTTCCGCTTTATGGGAGAGTTCATCCCATTCTCATTCACAGTTAGAATAAGTAATTCTTTATTTCCTGCCATCTTATTTACCCAAGTTATGTTTTCCCCTTTCCTTTCCCCTCTCTCCCTTTCCTCTTCCTCAGTAATTTGCTTTTGATGACCCCCTCCCCCAAACAATACTCCACCCTTTAGGTCTCCTCCCCCTGTTTTTACTCCTTTCCCCTGATTCTTCTATTTTCTCTTCTATTAGTTTATCCCTTACTTTTCCTCCTTTCCCTCCCAGTTCCCTCTAGCAACAGACAAGTTTCTATGTGAAAATCAAGTGTCTGATATACACTTTTAGAGCCCAACCTGATGAGACTAAGATTTACACAATGGTCATCTCCCTCCTCTCTTTCTCTCAATTATACCTGGTTTTCTTTAGCTCTTCAAGACATTTTACCTTGTTTTTACCTCGTTTTTTTTTTTAGATCTTATTTTACCACTTTTTCCTTCTTTTCCCCAGTATGACAACCTTTCCCCCTCTAGTTCTCTTTTTCATATTATCAAAGTAATATCTAGTTAATTATACCCCCAAACTTTAAGTATCCCCCTAGTAGAAACAAAGGTCTCAAGAGTCTTTTCCTTTATACCTTTTTATGCATCTCTTGAATTCTGTTTTTGGATGTCGAATTTTTTGTTCAGATCTAGTCTTTTCATTAGAAATAGGTGAAATTCACCTATGTCATTGAATGATCATCTTCTTCCCTGGAGGATAATGCTCATTCTAGCTGGATAGGTTATACTTGGCTGTAATCCAAGTTCTTGCCCTTCGGAATATCTGATTCCAGGCCCTTTTGATCCTTCAATGTGGAGGCTGACAGATCGTGTGTGATTCTAATTATTGATCCTCGGTATTTGAATTGTTTCTTTCTAGCTGCAAGCAGAATCTTTTCCTTGGTGCTATAGTGCTGAAATTTAGCCACGATATTCCTTGGGGTTTTAATTTTGGGGTCTCTTTCAGGAGGTGATTGGTAAATTCTTTGAGTTGTGATTTTGCGTTCTGATTCTACAATCTCAGGGAAGTTTTCTTTCAGGATTTCCTGGAAGATAGTGTTTAGATTCTTTTTTTCATCATGACTTTCAGAAGTCCAGTAATTCTTAGATTGTCTCTCCTAGATCTATTTTCCAAGTCAGTTGTTTTTCCTAGGAGATATTTCATATTTTCTTCGAATTTTTCATTTTTTTTGTTTTTGTTTGACTGATTCTTGAATTCTTATTCAGTCATTCACTTGCATTTGTTCAATTCTTATTTTTAAAGTGTTGTTTTCTTCAGTTACCTTTTTAAGCTCCTCTTCTAACTGGCCAATTTGTTCATTGCACTCTTTTTCCATTTCACTAATTTTATTTTTCAATAAATTGGTGTCTTTATTATATCTCTTTTGGAGGGCTTCTTGCACTGACTTCAGTTTATTTTCCCATTTATCCTCCAACTCTCTTTTGAGATTCTGTATGCTATCTTCCAGAAAGGCCTTTTGAAAAGGGGACCAGTGATGGTCCTTAATAACATTCTCTGAATTTTTGCCTAAAGGAACCTCAGAATCTGGGGTGAGCCCTTCTCTGTCTCGATAAAAGCTGTCTATGATGAGAGCTCTCTTTTGCTTCTCCATTTTTTTTTTAACAGCGTGCATATCTCTTTAAGGTTTGGAAAAACCTTGGCTAAAGCTCCTTGCCCTGGGGCAATTTGGCTAATTAATTTAAGGTGCTGGGCCGGTGGGGGCTAGGACTAAGCCCGAATTACTCCTTAAACAAGGCAAGTCTGCCAGCACACCTGCCCCCAATCCGGGCAGAGTTTCCCGAGTGCCTCAGATAAACTCCAGGTGTTTGGAGTTTGGAGTTTGGAGTTTTTGCCACAATGAGCTGAGCTGAGTCCCACCCTCACTTCCGGCCTACACCACTCTTTATCCCTCTCTCCAAGATAGACAAACCTCATATGAATTTCTTCAGAGGTATCAGCAAGCAGTATCCAAGTATTTCTAAATTCGTTGACTTGAAGATCAGTTCAGAAGCTTATTTTATTATTGATTTGAGAGAAGATCAGAGGAGACACAGAGAGTCACGTTTTCACTCCGCCATCTTGCCTCTGCCCCCCCCCCCCCAAAAAAAAAAGTGAAGAATGTTAAGGGAATTAAAAAAAAAACCGGCTGATGAAGGTGGCCTTGCTGTACCAGCTCTAAAACTATATTATAAAGCAGGGTCATCAAAAGCATTTGGTAATGTCTAAGAAATAGAGCAGTTGATCAGTGGCATAGGATAGGTTATCTGGACAATCTAGGCAATAACTTTAACAATTTAGTGTTTGATAAACCCAAAGACCCCAGCTTTTGGGATAAGTACTCACTATTCAGCAAAAACTGCTGGGAAAATTGGAAACTAGTGTGGAAGAAATTAGGGCTTGACCCATACCTAACCCCTCATACCAATTTAAGATCTAAATGGGTTCATGATCTAGATATAGAGTGATATTATAAGTAAATTAGAGGAACATAGTATAGTTTACCTCTCAGATCTGTGGAGATGGAACAAATTTATATCCAAAGAAGATCTGGAACTCTTAATTGAACACCAGATAGATAATTTTGATTATATTAAGTTCAAAACTTTCTGTACAAACAAAACTAATGCAGATAAAATTAGGAGGGAAGCATCAAATTGGGAAATCATGTTTACATTTAAGTGTTCTGATAAAGGCCTCATTTCTAAAATATATAGAGAATTGTCTCATATTTATAAGAATTCAAGCCACTTTTCAATAGTAAGTGATCAAGGGATATGAACAGACAATTTTCAGATGATGAAATTAAAACTATTTGTAGTCATATGAAAAGGTGCTCCAAATCACTCTTGATCAGAGAAATGCAAATTAAGACAACTCTGAGGTACCACTACACACATGTCAGATTAGCTAACATGACAGGAAAAGATAATGACAAATGTTGGAGGGGATGTGGGAAAACTGGGACACTTATATGCTAGGTATTTTCCCTAAGGGCAGCAGGTCTCTCACCTATTATGTGATGGGTTGCACATCCCTGCCATGCTCAGTGTGTCTATCCCAAGAGAGTCACTAGCCAGAGGCAGATGAAATAATGTAGTTCTTTACTCCTCTTCCTCCCCCTTTCCCTTACAGCTAGCATTGATTATATCTTCCCTTCTCTCCTAGCCTTGCCTCCTGGCCTTGCCCTTAGCTTAGTCCTTCCTCCTAGTCTTGCCTATCCTCATCACCTGACCCCTCCTCCTTGCTTCCTTCCTTCCACTCCTCCCTTTGTCCATTCTCCCACCCCCATCATCAGCAATTAAGCTTGTATTGAAAGGAGGTATTCAATAAAGGGTGTGATTCTTCATCCTCACAAAAGATCACTCTGAATAGCTATTAAGCCATTATCAATCAAGTATTTCAGTCTTACGTTTCTCAAGGGAATCAGAGACCACACCCTTTGATCCTCAATTCAAGGACAAACTTCTCTCACCAGGGTGCCCCAAAATCCCAAACCCTAACACTTATACATTGTTGGTGGAACTGTGAACTGATCCAACCATTCTGGACAGTAATTTGGAGCTATGCTCAAAAAATTATCGAACTGTGCATACCCTTTGACCCAGCAGTGTTTCTATTGAGCTTATATCCCAAAGAGATCTTAAAGATTGGAAAGGGACCCACCTGTGCAAGAATGTTTGTGGCAACCCTTTTTGTAGTGGCTAGAAACTGGAAGCTGAATGAATACCCATTAATTGGAGAATGGCTGAATAAATTATGGTATATGAATGTCATGGAATATTATTGTTCTGTGAGAAACGACCAGCAGGATGATTTCAGAGAGGCCTGGAGAGACTTGCATGAACTGATGATGAGCGAAATGAGCAGAACCAAGAGATCATTATACATGGCAAGAACAAGACTATATGATGATCAATTCTGATGGAAATGGCTCTCTTCAACAATGAAATGTTTCAAACCAGTTCTAATTTTTCAGTGAAGAAGGCCATATACACCCAGAGAGAGAGATATGAAATGTGGATGACAACATAACATTTTCATGCTCTCTGTTGATATTTGCTTGCATTGTGTTTCCTTTCTCAGATTTGTTTTTCTTGTAGATACAATTTTTCTTGCACAGCAAGATAAGTGTGGAAATATGTATACATATATTCGATTTGTCAAGTATTTTAACATAATTAACATATAGGGGCTTCCTCCCATCTAGGGGAGGGGTTGGAACTAGGGGTGAAAAATTTGTAACAGAAAGTTTTGTATGGGTCAGTGTTGAAGAATTACCCATACATATGTTTGCATATAAAAAGCTTTAATTAAAAAAATTAAAAAAAAGTTATTTTCTTAAGTGAATTTTCATACCACTTTTCCCCCATTCCACCAATTTTGCTTTTTAATGAGTTCTTTAGTAAATTTCTGTACATCTTTTTCTATTAGATGAATTCTAACTTTAAGGAGTTGTTCTTCAAATCTTTTCTGTCTCTTTTATCATGTGGCCTATTTTGTTTTTTAAAGTGCTATTTTCTTCTGTACTGTTTATTCTTCTTTTACCAATCTGTTAACATTATTTCATGCTTTTTTGTATCATGTTCTTTTTCCCTACAATTTTTGTCTCCCTCTCAATTAATTTTCAAAATATCTTTCTGCTTTTCTAGGAATTCATGTTTGTGTAGTTTGTTTTGTTTTGTTTTGCCTGAAACCCATTTACATTTTTTTTCTCTGAGGCTTTGAATATAGTTGTTTTGACTTGATTGACTTCTGAGTTTGTTTTGATCTTCCTTATCATCAAATTAACTTTCTATTATCAGGTTATTTTTGTTATTGTGTTTATTGTGTTCTAGTTTATTTCTTGACTCTTAACTCTGTGTCAAAGTTAAGGTCTGAAATCCAAATTAAGACAACTCTAACATACCATTGTACATCTCTCAGATTGGCTAAAATGACAGGAAAAGGCACTGATAAATTTTGGAGAGGATGTGGGAAAACTGGGATACTAATATATTGTTGGTACAGCTGTAAACTGATCCAAACACTCTGGAAAATAATTAAGATTATGAAGAATATCAAACTGTGCATACCCTTTGATTAAACAATGTCTGTACTGGGTCTGTATCCCAGAGAAATCATAAAAAGGGAAAAGGACCCACATATGCAAAAATATTTGCTGCAGCCCTTTCTGTAGTGGCAAGGAAGTGGAAATTGAGTAGATGCCCATTAGTTGGAGAATGAGTGAATAAGTTATGGTATATGAATGTTTTGGAATATTATTAGTGTATAAGAATGAATCAGCAGGATGATTTCAGAAAGGCCTGGAGAGACTTAGATGAAATGATGGTAAATAAAATGAATAGAACCAAAGAACATTATACCCAGCAATAACAAGATTATGCAATGGAGATGACTTTTCAACAGTGAGGTAATTCAGGTCAATTCCAATAGACTTGTGATGGAGAGAGCCATCTAAATCCAGAAAGAGAATCATGAGGACTGATGGATAACAAAATAGTACTTTCACCTTCTGTGTCTTTGTTTGCTTGCCTTTTTTCTCATTTGTTTCTCTTTTGATTTGATTTTTCTTGTGCTGAAAGATAATTGTGGAAATATGTATAGAAGAACTGCATATATCTAAAATATATCTGATCACTTGTTATCTGGAAGGGGTGGGGGAAGAAATGAAGGAAGAAAAATTTGGAACACAAGGTTTTGTAAGGATATTTTGGGGAAAAAAAGCTATTATTAAGAGAAAAATAAAAGTTAAGCTTTCCTTCTAGAGGCAGGGGGGCACTGTTCCAAGCTTTTTCATGGTTCCAAGGTTTTTCATGCTGCTGTTTTCAAAGCTGGTTTTAGGGGGTGGGAGGTCTATAAGTTTTCAGTTCTTCTGAGATATCATGATCTGAAAAAAAGATGTTTTCACTGCCCTCCTAGCCAGTGTTCTGATCTGTGAGTAAACACAATCTCTCTTTTTTATTCTGGAACTATTACATTTCCCTGGTCCCTTGTGTCTACACCATCTTAGTGAGTTAATACTTCTATTTGACCTGTGACTGCAACTTAGAATTCTGTACCCAGTGCTAGGGGAGGGTCCTTTGCAATCTCTTTCTGACCAGTTGTACAACCACATTACTAGAGCCTGAAAGCTCCAGAAAATGCCACTGCTCATTCAGACACACTCAAGGTCTATTGCTGGCTTGGCAGGGCATGGCTGGCACTGAACTGAGCTCCTCCCAGTGAGACAAGTCTTTCCTATGAACTATATAAGTTTTCTTGAGATTGAAAGTTTTTTCCACTCTGTCCTTTTTGTTGGTTCTGTCATTCCAAAATTTATTTTGTTATGAAGCATTATTTTAACATAGTTTGGAAGGGAATTTGTAAGAGCTCAGGTAAACCTCTCTTTTTACTTTACCATCTTGGTTCTGCCTACACTATGACCCAATTTGCCTGTAGACTATAAAACAATAAAAATGTTCCCAAAGCATCCAGATTTTTTAAATAAAAAAATAACATTCTATCACTTTCACACACCTTCATTTATTCTGCAATTTCCCAACTGATGGGCATGTGCTCATATTTTAATTCTTTATTCCCACAAAAATAGTTGCTACAAATATTTTTGCATATGTAGATCCTTTTCCTTCTTTTATTATTTCATCAGAATTCAGACTCATTAGTGGCACTGCTGGATTAAAGGTTATGCATTGTTTTGACATAGTTCCCAAATACTCCTCAGAATAGTTGTGTCAGTTTGTAACTCCACTAACAATATATTAGTGTTCCAATTTTCCCACAACCTGTTCAACATTTAACGTTATCTTTTCCTTTCATTTTAGTAAACCTGATATGTATGAAGTAGAACTTCAAAGTTGTATTCATTTGCATTTCTCTAATTGGTTTGGATTTAGAGCATTTTTTAATATGATTATACATGGTTTTAAGGAATAAATAAAGTTCTATACAACCATGTAATATATAAGAAAATAATTCTAAATGATTATCTACTACCAGTCACAAAGAGCATTGGTCCAGCAAAGTTCTTCTTAACATCTTTCCATGTTCTATTTCAAGCCTGGATTTTAATGGTATTATAGAATAAATTACTGTAATAAAATTTTGAGATTATGTAATTCCTTTCATTGAACAGAGACAGAAATTTATATAATCCAGAAGGGAGTTTTTATACCAAAGTCAATTGCCTGAGACACAGCTTTAAGAAAAAATATACTTGAATAAGTATCTAAAAGACATCTGTCATGTCTGAGGGAAGGAATAGGGATGGAGATTGGCAAAATTCTTGGGAAAGTACTCAATGTGAATGCATCTTTTCTACCTGCCCTCCTGTGATTTCACTCTGTTGAAGCTGAAGGACTCAGCCATAAGGTAGGGATTATCTTTACTCCCTTTTCTGACCTTTGCAATTCCCACCACTCATCCAATTAAGAAGTTTTTCAGTAGATTTACACAAAACTTGTTCTCTAAAGACATGGCAGGCATAACATGAGCTCATTTTTTTCATCAGAAGCATATTGATAGAGAAATAGTTCTATTTTTCATGCTTTGAATTTTAAACTTAAAATATTGTACTCATTTCATTTTGCATTGTCAGAATTGGCTGAGTCTCAAATGACTCAAAATAATGCCATGTGTTTAAATCAGCTGTCTAAGCAAAGGGTGCAAGGCGGACTAGCCTACTGTCTTCCAAATCATCCTCAATTATCTTTAAAATATTTTTACCACTTAGAATGACATAGTCCAGAAATATTTATATATACCCTACTGCCCTCTCTTCTCAGATATTAGAGTGAGAACTTCGACTAAGTTTATATTTTTGAGCATAAAAAAATCATTTCATACCTTTCAAATCCCTGACAATATATCCCAGCTGAAATAATTATGGGGAGAGATTCACTAAAAATACTTTTCAAACCCTGCTATTTACAAAACATATAAGAACAATAAATGTGATTTGTTCCAGTATAAGTGGGTGATTATGCTTAAAGATAATATTTATTACTAAAATGATTATTCTGAATTTTGTTTATAGTTTTCATCTAAATGATAATCTCTTGTTAGCTTATATAATGTGCTTGTCACTGTGTTCTAATATTTACAAAATTTGAGCATCTTCTATGATGCCTGTCACTTCAGAAAATGCTTTCTTTCTTACTGACATGTTGTAAGGACTAGAATAAATTAAGGAGATCTCAATTCAATACATATTGTTAGCTCTAAATATATACACTTAGACTATTCAATAAATTTGCCAATAATTTTTCTTGGATGCTAGATCAAATTCTTTAGCTCACATTAATATGTGCAGATATTTATTTTCACATTTGTGTTCTTTTATGCATTATATGAAGAACACAAGAGCCAGGGTAATCCAGCATAAGTTGGGAAATGAAGTATATAGCTATTCACTTTCTGCAAGATATCTTTTTAGAGAAATAAGTCATTATTTTTTGGCAGTGAATTACAAAACTGGTTATACTTATGTGGTCTTTATGAAAATGTGTCTATCAGAGGAAAGTCAGAGAAACACAGACATTTAATATGTATGTAAACATAAATTAGTCTCTGTAATTCTCTGCACCTTGAGATTCTCATCTATGGGAGGGGGATAATATAATTTACATTATCATTTGGGGGTGGGGGTGGGGGTAGGGGTAGAGTCAAGATTACACAATAAAGATGGAACTCAGCTGAATTTTCCCACTATTCTCCACCAAACAGCTTTAAAATAACTTTAAAACAAATTATGGAAATGCAGAGCAAATGAAAGGAACATTCTTAAAAGCCAAGATAACTTAAAAGGTCAGGAGGAGAGATCTGTGTCAGACAGATAGAAGCTGGTCCAGAACCCATATGGATGAAATTCCACATGGTGAGAGAAGCAGCAAAGGACTCAGGAGCTCTCAACCAAAGATGATAAGTATACCAGGAAACTGCTGTAGGGGACCCCTGTGCTAGTATTTGAAACAGGAGCAGAAACTGTTAGGCAAAATCTGCATCTATAACCACTTCTTTTTTTAATTCCTCCTTATATATATATATATGTATATATATATATGCATATATATATACACATGTATACATATATATGTATACATACATGTATATATTATTTTTAAAGTTTTTTTTTTAAATTTCAAAACCTATGCATGGATAATTTTTCAACATTGACCCTTGCATAACCTCATGCTTCAGATTTTTCCCTCTTTCCCCCCACTGACTCCCCTAGATGGAAAGCAATCCAATGTATGTTATATATGTTAAAATATATGTTAAATCCAATATTTGCTAACATTTATAAAATTCTCTTGCTACACAAGAAAAAATTGACAAGTTATACAAGAAAAATCCTACCTACAAGAAAAAAAAAGAAAATCAGAGAAAGGAAACACAATGCAAGCAAACCTCAATAAAGAGCATGAAAATGTTATGTTTTGGTCCATATTTCATATCCCTCTCTCTGTCTGTATATGGTTTTCTTCAGTGAACAATTGGAACTGGTTTGAGACAATTCTTTGTTGCAGAGAGCCATGTCCATCAGAATTGATCATCATGTAATATCATTGTTGCTGTGTATAATGTTCTCCTGGTTCTGCTCGTTTCACTCAGCATCAGTTCATGCAAGTCTCTCCAGGCCTCTCTGAAATCGTCCTGTTGGTCATTTCTTACAGAGCAATAATATTCCATAACATTCATATACCATAATTTATTCAGCCACTCTCCAATTGATGGGCATTTATTCAGTTTCCAGTTTCTAGCCACTACTAAAAGGGCTGCCACAAGAATTCTTGCACATGTGGGTCCCTTTCCCTCCTATAAGATCTCTTTGGGATATAGGCCCAATAGAAACACTGCTGTGTCAAATTCATGTCCAAAGAAGATCTGGAACTCCTAATTGAACACCAGATAGATAATTTTGATTATATTAAGTTAAAAATTTTCTGTCCAAATAAAACTATTACAGACAAGATTAGGAGGGAACCATCAAATTGGGAAATCATCTTTACATTTAATTGTTCTGATAAAGGCCTCATTTCTAAAATATATAGAGAATTGTTTCATATATATAAGAATTCAAGCCACTCTTCAATAGATAAGTGGTCAAGGGATATGAAAAGACAATATTCAGATGATGAAATTAAAACCATCTCTAGTCATATGAAAAGTTGTTCCAAATCACTATTGATCAGAGAAATGCAAATTAAGACAACTCTGAGGTACCACTACACACCTGTCAGATTGGCTAAAATGACAGAAAAAGATAACGACGAATGTTGGAGGGGATGTGGGAAAGCTGGGACACTAATACATTGTTGGTGGAACTGTGAATGGATCCAACCATTCTGGAGTGTAATTTGGATGTATGCTCAAAAAGTTATCAAACTGTGCATACCCTGGTGTAAAGTTTTCTTTCTCTGTTTTCACCCTACCTGGTTTAGCTATCAGTACCATATCTGTGTCATAGAAGGAATTTGGTAGTACACCTTCTTTCTCTATTTGAAAAAATAGAGAAAGAAGGTGTACTACCAAATTCCTTCTA
>JAJPUD010028040.1:0-15018 GCA_023553655.1 Myrmecobius fasciatus
GGTCTTTTCAGTAGAAATAGGTGAAATTCTCCTATATCATTGAATGACCATCTTCTTCCCTGGAAGATAATGCTCATTCTAGCTGGGTAACTTATTCTTGGCTGTAATCCAAGTTCCTTTGCCCTTCGGAATATCTGATTCCAGGCCCTTCGATCCTTCAAAGTAGAAGCTGCTAGGTCCTGTGTGATCCTAATTGTAGCTCCCCGATATTTAAATTGTTTCTTTCTGGCTTCTTGTAATATCTTTTCCTTGGTATGATAGTTCTGGAATTTAGCCACGATATTTCTGGGGGACTTAATTTTTGGGTTTCTTTCAGGAGGTGATCAGTGGATTGTTTCAATAAGTATTTTGCCTTCTGGGTCTAAAATATCAGGGCAGTTTTCTTTTATGATTTCCTGGAAGATAGTGTCTAGGTTCTTTTTTTCATCATGGCTTTCAGGAAGCCCTATAATCCTTAGATTGTCTCTCCTAGATCTATTTTCCAGGTCAGTTGTTTTTCCTAGGAGATATTTCATGTTTTTCTCTATCTTTTCATTTTTTTGTTTTTGTTCAACTGATTCTTGAAGTCTTGATGAGTCATTAATTTCCAATTGTTCGATTCTAATTTTTAATGTCTTATTTTCTTCAGTTACTGTTTTTAGTTCCTTTTGCAATTGACCAATTACATTTTTTTGTTCATTGCATTCTTTTTCCATTTTTTCTATTTTATTTTGCAGTGATCTCATTTCATTTCCCCATGTTTCTTCTAACTCTCTTTTAAGATTTTTTATGCAATCTTCAAAGAAAGCCTTGTGACATGGAGACCAATTTATGTCTCTCTTTGGGGCTTTTTCTGGAGTTGCTTTACCTTTAGGGGCCTCAGGATTTGAGGTCTGTTCTTCCCTCTCTCCATGAAAGTTGTCTTTGGTGAGATCTCTTTTTGGTTTTTTATTCATTTTTTTTTAAACGTGTGAGGTCTGTTTAGGGCAAAGGTGGGACAGCTGCTTTAATTTGCCCTGGGGCGGTTCTGCTAATTGAATTATTTCAGGTACTGGGCTGATCAGTCCTGTTGTTTGATTGATTGCTTTAAGGTGCTGTGTAATGACAGCTAGGTCCAATGCTCATCAGGGGTTCAGTGGTTCACAATCTATCCCCCACAAAAGGCAGACCCCCCCAAACCACCTGCCCACAATCAGGACAGATTGGCCCAAGAGGCCCGCAGAAGACTCCCAGGTGTGTGAAAAGTACAACACTCCCACTCCTGTTCTGACTCCTGTTCCAGCTCCCTGCTCCAGCTCCCTGCCCCGGTCTCCCTGCGCTGCAGTCTGGGTTCAACAGACCATCCCCCTGCCCAATTTAAACAGACCCGTTTTGAGGTTCTTCCAGAGTATCTTCTTCTAGAATCGTGTTGTTCTCCAGATATTGTGGATTTTTTTTGCTTCAAAATCAGTCTAGAGGCTTCATATGTTGTTGGTTTGAGGGGAGGTTAGAGGAGGTTACAGAGAATCCTGTCTGATCTCTGCCACCATGGCTCCACCCCGGAAGGCTACTATTTCTTTATATAAAGAATTTTTAACTTTGAGTGTGTGTGTGTGTGTGTGTGTGTGTGTGTGTGTGTGTGTGTGTGTGTATTATGGACCACTTTGACAGTCTGGTGAGAACCCTTCTTAGAATGCTTTTAAACAACTAAAAGAAATACTAAATTCAGAAAGAGATTAGAGAAAACATAGATTTTTTTTTCCAACCCAATTCATGGTCCCCTTAAAATCTACCCATAGACTTCTAGGTTAAGAACTCCTATTTTATATGAGAAGTATTACACTGTACCTATGAGATGGTTGCCTTGTATTCAAAGGTAAAATATAAAGAAATTTAGAGATTCATTTGAAATAAATGACTCAGGTAAAAGGCAATGACTTTGTGACCTGACTCCAACTCAGAGTCCTCAGCCCTACCTGGTTTACAGATCTCAAATGCCCTAATCACCCTCTACCCTTTGGATTCTTTATTGTCACTCTATCTTAATTGGAGCAGTGGAATTTCAAGAAGTAACTTATCCATCTATTATGACTTGCTCTCATGCCAGTTCTGCAGTTCGTTAAGAGTTTAGAAAATAATTGTGCATGTGTGCAGAGAATGGCTGGCCACCTGCTGGAATGCACACAAAGCCTGGTCTTCTTAGGAGATGGATTGCAGTGTTCTGAGTTCATTATGTTCTAAGCAGAATCGAGGGGGAAAGAACGAGGATATGATAGTGATTGTAAGTGCACCAAGGGTCCTTTTCGATGTGGGAGCTGCCAAGTGTAGAAATGTATTAGTCTTACTTTTTTACTAGACTCTTCATGAAGTAATCACTTAAATGTGTTCTCAGATTTCTGGGGATTTGGAAGACCAGCAATAATAAGAAAAAATTCCTTGAATTTTATTTCAAGACACTCCAAGGGATGCACAGACATTAACTTTTCAGGACTTCACAAGTCGGGGCAAGTCATATGATATAGAAGAAAGACCACTGATTCTGGAGATAGAGGACTATAGTTCAAATCCCACCTTGGACCCTACCTCTGTAACCTTGGACAAATCACTTCTTACTCTTCATCTGTAATTTTTTTTTCTTCATCTGTAAAGTAAGAGCATTGGACCAGATACCTTAATAGTTTCCTTCTACCTCTGATTCTGCAAGTCTATATTTTTTCTAAGTCTCTCATTTTCCCATCTTCCTTACAATATCATCTTCTAAAGAAAAGAATCTTAGGTTATGAATTGGAAAAAGAGAAGTGAAATAATTGAGTAGTTGTCAGACATAGATCCTATAACCAGAAGCCCATTTTGCCAATGCTCAGCAAAGTCTTACTGCTTTTTTACATATTGTGAGATCTTTATTTAAGGAATTGTCAAGGGATCTAGCCCAACACTGAAAGTTTGCAGAGGTGATCCACAAATTTCCAGATTGAAATTAATTGAAGGTCAATATAATAAGCATTTTTTTCTTTCCTATAGCTTTCTCCTCCATCTACCCACCCCTGCACACATACGTCCTTGGGGAGCTCAGAACTATTTTGGTACTCAGCTTCATCTGCCTTTCACATTAGGCTTTGTGTTAATTATGATGCTTCAGTGAAAATGAGACTTCTGACAGTACCAGCCTCCTGGAATGGAAGGAATAAAGGCAGTTCCAATTATAGGCCGTTAGCTCTAATTAATGCCCACCTACTGAGCATGATATTCCAGATGTAGTCCCTATATTAGTAGGGAATGGATTTCACCTTAGAAGCATAGGGTCAGTAATGTTATACTAGCCATTCACCAGCACTGTCCCCTGGTGACAATGGAGAATTTATCTGTTTGGCATGAAGGCAATTTATAATAACCCAGAGGAAGGAATAACCTACATTTCTTTTTTTAAATGTATTAATATTTACATCTTAGTTGAAAGTACTTTTCTGGACCAGGATTAGAGAATTCAGGCCCTATTTAGAGGTCGACACTGGCCAGCCAGCATCTTCTAAATAAGCATTATTTCTCTGATAGTAGACCTCAAATCAAATAATAGGGATTTATTATGTACAAGACACTGTGTGGAAGGAGGGAGAAAGAAGAGTAATGAAGGTTACAAGAATTGATATCCCCTATCCTTGTAGACCAAAAGTCACAAAGCATAATACTACATAAATTAGATTGATTTTTAACACACTCCTGCTGTTTCCCAAGAGCCTTTAACAATTCATTCAAAAAAAGTAAATTGAAGTGAAGAACTGAAGTGTTGGGCAGCTGACAATCCAAGAAGCTAGACCAAATTGTCTCTATTTAAGCATGAAGCCATGAAGTGATACTTACCTTAAGACATTTTTTCTTTATTCTCTCGTGAAATGTGTCATTTATGTCAAGATGGACTGGAAATACTGTGCTACCATGGTTTGAGGGTGGAGTGGAGGAGAAGGGACTCAAATAAGCTTCCTGATATAAATGATCATTGATATGCTTTTTAAGCTTCTCACCCACTTCCACTGTTCGCTGAACCTCCTATAAGATTATTGTACTTCACTACCAGAATGTCCTTGTAGTCTTAAAATGACATTCCCAAAGCAGCTTAGATACAAGTCAAGTACATTATTTGGATGAATATTTCTAGTTTAATCATTTGCCCTGAAGTAAATAGGAATGATTTTATTCACAGGGAAAACAGTAGTTTCTGATTATATTTTACTGTTATATTTCATGTATTTTAATTAAGGAATGAGAACTAGATACATTCATCTTATCCAGCATTCAACAGCATGAGACAATAATTTTCACTTCAGAGCAAAGAAAAATCTTGGTAACTTCTATAACCAATGGTATGATGGTTTAATAATGGAATTCTCTGACACAATTATGACCTATAGGCCCAGTGGCCTATGGCTTTATGGTATGACTTCAATGAAGATGTTTAATATAAAGCCGGATTCAGAAGCCAGAATCTTTATGAGTCCTTAAGAATATTAAGGCCTGGATAACTGGATGCACTCTTCAGCTATATATTTGGGAAAGTAATATGACCAATGCACACCAGGGTCTTCATGCATTGTATACATTTTGGGTTTAGATATTGTATGCATGTTTTTTTATAAAGCTTTTTATTTACAAAACATATGAGTGATTTTTCTACATTGACCTTTGCAAAAACTTTTTTCCCCAAGCTTTTCCCCTCATTCCCCCTACCCCCCACCCCCAGATGACAGGTAATCCAATACATGCTAAATAGGATAAATTATATGACAAATACAATACATGTATACATATCTATACAGTTATCTTACTGCACAAGAAACATCAAATCTACAAAGGAAAGAAGAAAAAACAACCTAGGAAGGAAAACAAAATGCATGGAAATATTCACAGAAAGAGTTAAAATGCTGTATTATGGTTCACACTCAGTTCCCACAGGCCTCTCTCTGGATGTATATGACTATCTTCATCGCTGAACAACTGGTTTGAATCACATCATTGTTGAAGAGAACCATGTCCATCAAAATTGATCATCTTATACTCTTGTTGCTGTGTATAATGTTCTCCTGGTTCTGCTGATTTCACTCAGCATCAGTTCATGCAAGTCTCTCCAGGCCTCTCTGAAATCCTCCTGTTGGTCGTTTCTTACACAACAATAATATTCCATAACATTCATTTGTGTGCATGTTTTTATGCATTTCCTTAAAAGTTAAGATGTCTGACAGCAGAAACTCTCTTAAGATTTGTACTCATATGTGCAGTATATAGCACAGTGCTTAAGACTTAGTAAATATTCGATAAATGTTTGTTGGAATGAGGTGAATTTAACTAGGTTCTCACTTATTTTTGTGAAAATTTAGGCTTATCACCAGCATGTTTGCACAGGGCTTTTCTCTTCTACCAGGGAAGAATCATTGCAATGAACAATATTTTGGAAAATAAAGTATCTGAGAAAAATTTCTGCAAGAAATATAAAGTAAAATAATGTGACTACTATATGCAAAGCTCTGAACTGGATAAGAGATATACAAAGATAAAATATAATATTTTTCACTCAAGGAATTTTCAAGCCTAGTTAGGCTAAGATGGCATGTATATAAAATGATAACTGACATAGAATACTGTGTTAAATGAATGTCAGCATAGTCTAATTATAGATTCAAATTCAAAAGGGACCTTTCAGATTATATGTTACTACCCAATTATTATATAGCTGATGATAATAAGCTCCAGAAAGGTTAAGGGATTTTTTCCAAGGTGATAGTCAATAAGAGGAAGAGTTTTGATTTGAAATCAGGTCCACAAACCCCAAAGCTGGTTTAATTTTCACTTCATCATAATATCAACCAAATGGGTAATGTCATCACCAAGGCTCTTGCTTAAAGACTTCCCCAAGTCTCTCAATATCCATGGAAAGTCAATATGATGGTCATTTAGATTTATCCATTTAAGGACAAACATTTAACCCTGTTATTCTAATTCTGATTTCTTAACTCTTTGAACTTTAATTATTCAGTCAGAAAAGCCTGAGATACAATTTATTTGTAAACTATTATTCTTTCCCTCTCCTTGTGGCAACATAACACAACATAAGGGAAGAAAGAAAAAAAAATGGGGGGTGGGGCGGAGCCAAGATGGCGGAGTGAAAACATGACTCTCTGAGGTCCTCCTCCAAACTACTCTCAAATCAACAATAAAATAAGCCTCTGAACTGATCTTCAAGTCAACAAATCTAGAAATATTTGGACACTGCTTGCTGATATCTCTGAAGAACTTCATATCAGGTTTCGATAACTCGGAGAGAGGGATAAACAGTGGACATTGTAGGCTAGAAGTGAGGGTGGGACTCAGCTCACTGTGGCAGAAACTCCAAACTCCAAACTCCAAACACCTGGAGTTTATCTGAGGCACTCAGGACACTCTGCCCTGATTGGGGGCAGGTGTTCTGGCAGACTTGCCTTGTTTAAGGAGTAATTCGGACTTAGTCCTAGCCCCCACAGGCCCAGCACCTTAAGTAAATTCCCCAAAGTGCCCCAGGGCAAAGAACTTCAGCCGCCGTTTTTCCAAGCCTTAATGAGACAACCACGCTGTCTTAAAAAAAAAAAATGAAGCAAAAGAGAGCTCTCACCATAGACAGCTTTTATCAAGAGAAAGAAGGTCTGACCCCAGATCCTGAGGTTCCTTTAGACAAAACTCCAGGGGAAGTTATTAAGGACCATCACTGGTCCCTTTTTCAAAAGGCCTTTCTGGAAGGTTGCGTAAAGAACCTCAAAAGAGAGCTGGAGGATAAATGGGAAAATAAACTGAAATCAGTGCAAGAAGGATATGATGCCCTGCAAAAGAGATATGAAAAAGACACCAATTTATTGAAAAATAAAATCAGTGAAGTGGAAAAAGAGTGCAATGAGAAAGAAAAACATGTACTTGGCAAACTTACTTGTCCATGATTACACAGTTGTGTTTGAACTAGAATTCAAAGCCAGGTTCCTTGGTTCCATTTCCTTATTTTATATTGCCCTTCTATGAAATTCATGCAACTATTTATACAGGTAATCCATAAGTAAATCATATACACTTTTTTTCCCATGCTGTCTCCTATGCCTGAAATGCTTATTCTTCCCCACACCCTGTCTTTACTTATAATGTAAATACACATGTAAATGATTTCTTTCTTTCCAAAAATCAAGTCTTATACAACATTTTCCAAAAATGTTGTATAAGACTTGATTGTCTTATGCACATGCTTTTTATTTTTTTTATAATATGTAGCTTAGTCAGTGAGAGATTTATCAGCTTTGATTATGTTGAGATGGTTTCTTTTTCACATTTAAAAATATTTTTTATTCCAAATTTGATAATCACCAACAGATATGAATACTTCCCTATGAATAGAAAGGGTATTATATATAAAATCACAATCTCAACATATACAACTTTTTAAAAGTATATAGAAAGATCTAATAAAACTATGTATAGAATGACTTTATCTATAACTATTTGTGTCTAATGGTAGATATCTTCATGGAAGAGGGAAATAATTTACATGATAACTGTATTACATATGTAAAAGAAATAAAAAGTAATTTGCAGTTTTACAATTCTCATTTTATTTTCCTATGTTATTGAAATGCTTGTTTTATTCGATAAATTTAAGATAACAATTTTTAAAATATACTAAATTAAGCATATTAGTTCCAGAAGCTACCCCACTTGTTTGTTTTCACTTAGGCTTTCATTTATTCTATTCTCATATTAAAAATAACAATTTTTCACTGATGCACTTTTAATTCTTGCATTTTTGTATCATTATTACTAGTCTTCCTTTTCCTCCACTATTCTAATCTCAAAAGAAAAAAATTCCTTCCATGTGACAAATTAGCATGATGACAAAAATTACAAAAATTAGCTCTCCATTTTAATAATGTCTGAAAATGTATCACTCTTATTCTTTACCTCTACTCTATTACTTCTTTGACAAGAAACATAAAACAACTCATGATCTTTATTAGATTATGGCATTACATTTGATAAAGATGAAGAAAACATTAATAACAAAAATGAATGAAATTAACTAAATTGAAAGAAATATAAAAAAGTTTCAGAGAAAGTATAGTTAGGTTGAAATGTATGCAATCACTGAAAATTATTTTAAGTGTTAATTTCACATATGTATCATTTTAAGATGATAGTCAATATTCAGCAATAATATGTATTTGGACTGATAAAGCAATGTAGATTAGATATATTAAGTTAATCACAGCACAAAATACCATGAGATCACATGATAAAAATATTTTTCTAGCTTATTAAGGCATTGTAGGGTGGGAACAGCAAATACACTAATATAGCAACATCATAGGAAAGATAAAGGGAAATGAAGTCTGGGACTAGAAATATAAGAAAGAGTAAGCTTGTAATATCTTTGAATGCCAATTAGAGGAGTTTTTTATTTGATCCTCGAAAGATAGTGAGCCACTGGATTTTAATGAATCAGTGAGTGTCATTATTGGCCCTAAATGTATTGTCATGCAAGAGAGACATAAAAGAGGTAGACAAATCAACAGGTTATCAATATCAGATGGATAAGGGAAGAGTTCAAAGAGTCTACCTTTTGAAAAAAAGAACTGAAAGTCTTTTCCTAAAGGTGGAGCCAAGATGGTGGAATAAAAGCAGGAACTTGCCCAACTTCTACCCAAAACTGTTAAAATTCCTTTAATTGATGACAACAAATTTTAGAGCATCAGAACACCCAAAAAGATGGAGCAGAGTATTTTCAAGCAGAAGGCAACTTGGAAACTCAGCAGAGGAAGTCTGTGACACAAGGGTAGGAGTCTGAACTGCAGTCCAAGTGCAAGGTATGCTGGTACAGACCCAGACTCAGACCAAGTCTGGACCAGCCCACCCTCTGAATCAGAGGCAATACTGGTAACTTCCAGACCTCTCAGCCCAGATCCACCAAAGAGGTCAGCAGAAAAGTTCTTTGGAACCAGAGTAGGAGCATAGCATGCAGTCTTAGTGCAGGTCCTAGCTCTGGTCCAGACCCCAGAATCAATGAGGTGGGACCTCTGAATGAACAGCAGTGCTGGAGGCTTCTGGACCTCTCAGCTCAGAGATACCAGGGCAGACTTTATAGATCCATGGAGATGGCCTCTGACAATGGAGTGGGAATCTGGTGTGCAGTCTTAGGATAGCCCAAGTCAGCAGAGCCCCAGCCCCTGCCGGCACATTAGATCTTACAACTACAATGGGGTGGGGACACATCAAACAGCTCCTGGGCAAAAAAGAGTGCTTGTGCTCAGATTCTAGAAGGATTTCTGAAGACAACTGCAAAAATCCCCTGAAGTTTGGGGCAGTGCACTCTCCACCTTAGAAACAGAGACCTACTTTAACAAAGAATTAAAAGCAGAGCAATAGCCTAAGAACATGAGCAGAAAACAAAACAAAACAAAACAAAAAAAAAAACAAGTTTCTGACCACTGAAACTTATTATGATGACAAGGAGTATCAAAACATAAACTCAAAAGATAACTAGATCAAAGCTTCTATATCCAAAGCCTCTAAGAAAAATAAGAATTGGGGCTTAGGCCATAGAAGAAATCAAAAGGGACTTTGAAAATCAAGTAAGAGGTATAGAGGAAAAAGGAAGAAGAGAACTGAGACATGCAAAAGGAAATACAAAAAGCTAATGGAGAAGAATGCCTTAAAAAGCAAAATTAACCAATTGGGAAAGGAGGTACAAAAGCTCACTCCAGAATTGATCAAGGGGCAGCTAGGTGGTGCAGTGGATAGAGAACACCAGCCTTGAAGTCAGCAGGATCTAAGTTCAAATCAGGGCTCAGACACTTAACACTTCCTAGCTGTGTGACCCTGGGCAAGTCACTTAATCCCTATTGCATCAATAAAAAAAATAGAATTGGTCAAATGAAAGGTAATGATTTTTGAGAAATCAAGATGCAATAAAGGAAAAAAATTGGGGAAAAATGAAATATTTCATTGGAAAAACAACTGACCTAGAAAAGAGATGCAAGGTAGATAATTTTAAAATTATTGGTATTCCTGAAAATGATGATCAAAAAGAAGAGCCTGGACATCATCTTTCAAGAAATTTTTAAGGAAAACTGTTCTGATATTCTAGAACCAGAAGACAAAGTAGTAATTAAAAGAATCCACCAATCACATCCTGAAATAGATCCCAAAATGAAAACTCCCAGGAATATTATAATTAAATTCTAGAACTATGAGATTGAGGATAAAATATTGCAAGCATCCAGAAAAAAATCAAGTATAGTAAAAACTCAAGTATAGTGGAGCCACAGTAAAGATAACACAAGATAGCCGCTTCTACATTAAAGCACTGGAAAGCTTGGATTATGATATTATGGAGAGCAATGGAGCTAGGATTGAAACCAAGAATCACCTACCCAACAAAACTGAGTATAACCCTTCAGAGAAAAGGTGGCCATTTAATGAAACAGAAAATTTTTCAAGTATTCATGATAAAAAGACCATACCTGAATGGAAAATCTGATTTTCAAATACAGGACTCTGGGGAAACATAAGGAGGTAATCAGGAAAATGACATCATAAGGGACTTAATAAGGTTTATCTATTTATATGCCTACATAGGAGGATGATATTTGTAATTCATTAGAATGTGCTTTTTATTATGGCAGTTAGAAGTATATACAGAGTGATGGAAGTGGTGTGAGTTGAGTATGAATTAATATTTTTTAAATAATAAAAATAAAGGGGTGAGAGAGGAATGCACTGGAATAAAGAGAAGGGAAGTGGAATGGTACAAATTATCTACCATAAAAAGGGGCAAGAAAGAGAAAAAAGAAGTGAATGAAGGATGAAAAATAAAAAATGTTAGGATTCAGGGTAAAAGGATAAATTGTGTGTTGTAGGCAAAGAAAAGATATGAACTAGAATTTGAGAATGGTCATAATATGGGACATTTGACAGATGCTTACACAAGTAATTATTCTATACCGATAGGAGACAATGTGGTTAAAATAAAAAGCATGAGACTTAGAGACAGTAGGCTTTACTTTGCATTCCAATATTATCACTTTCCTAGATGTGTGAGTATTTAAAAAAAGTTTCTTAACTTCTCTGAGGCTCAGTTTCCTCTTCTGTAATAATAATTAATTTGCCTACTTAATAGGATTCCTTGTGGAAGGTGCTTTGTAAGCCTTTAATTGCTTTATGAATGTGAATTCTTATTACATTATGAACATGAGAGAATTTTCAATTTAAAAATTCAATAAATGTTAATTAAACACTTACTCTGAGAAGATCATTATACTAGGCTCTGAAGGAAATCTTTAAAAAAATAGGTAAGACAGGATTTTTACCCTTATCAAACAATCAATAATAATTTATTAAGCATTCACTCCATGCTAGGCACTGTGCTAAGTGCTAGGGATACTTCACTTGCTTGTATACCTTTATCTGCTTTTTTCCTCCATGGAACAACTCTGAAACATATACCATTTGATGTCCATCCTCCTCCCTCCCTCTCTGTTTTCCAACTTCCTTTTAGGTATAACCTTTCACCATTAGATTGTAAGCTTCTTGAGGTCCAGATTTGTCTTTCTTAATTGTATCCCTAGTGCTTAGTACAGTGCCTACAGTACTGATAATAGGTGCTTCATGAATGTTTACTGAATTGAAACATGGCATTGTCCTGACATTGCAGTGCTTCACAAAAAAGTACCTGCTCTCAGTATATGTTCTCCCCCAAATGATGGAGGTAGCATATTGTATATAAGTTACTTTCACAGGAAACATAGGATTACTTTTGAGGGAAAGGCACAAGAGGCTGGAGGAATTGGAAAGGTAAAAACTATCATTTTTGTCTGTAGTCCAAGCACTAAAACAATGCTTGGCACATAGTAGGTTCTTAAGGGATGATGTTGATTAATTTATTTAATAGATAATAGGGAGCCATTGGAGATTTTTAAAGAGAGGAATTAAATGATCAGACACCAGTTTGTGTCTTATCTTCCTCCTAAAATGTAAAGTATATGAGAACCAGTTAGGGGGTCTTTTCTAAACTTTATCTCTCCTTCAGTATTCAGCTTTTAAAAGTTTGTTGAACTGAATGAATGAATCCTTTTATTAGATATCTTAATCTGGGCGGTTGGTGGGGGCGGAGCCAAGATGGCGGAGTGAAAACGTGACTCTCTGCATCCTCCTCCAATCTTCTCTCAAACCAACAATAAAATAAGCCTCTGAACTGATCTTCAAGTCAACGAATTCATAAATATTTGAACACTGCTCTCTGAAGAATTTCATATCAGGTTTGTCTAACTCGGACAGAGGGATAAACAAGCGAACTGGGGTATAGGCCGGAAGTGAGGGTGGGACTCAGCTCAGCTCATCATGGCAAAAACTCCAAACTCCAAATTCCAAACACCTGGAGTTTATCTGAGGGACTCGGGACACTCTGCCCTGATTGGGGGCAGGTGTTCTGGCAGACTTGCCTTGTTTAAGGAGTAATTCAGTCTTAGTCCTAGCCCCCACCAGCCCAGCACCTTAAGTTAATTCGCCAAAGTGCCCCAGGGCAAAGAGCTTTAGCCGAGGTTTTTCCAAACCTTAAAGAGATATACACACTGTCTAAAAAAAATGAAGAAGCAAAAGAGAGCTCTCACCATAGACAGCTTTTATCGAGACAGAGAAGAACTGACCCCAGATCCTGAGGTTCCTTTAGACAAAACCCCAGAGGAAATCAGCAAGGACCATCACTGGTCCCCTTTTCAAAAGGCCTTTCTGGAAGATTGCATAAAGAACCTCATAAGAGCGCTGGAGGATAAATGGGAAAATAAATTGAAATCAGTGCAAGAAGGATACAATATCTTGCAAGAAGGATATGATGCCCTGCAAAAGAGATATGAAAAAGACACCAATTTATTGAAAAATAAAATTAGTGAAGTGGAAAAAGAGTGCAATGAACAAAAAAATTCAATTGGCCGGTTACAAAAGGAGCTAAAAAAGGTAACTGAAGAAAACAACACTTTAAAAATAAGAATTGAACAAATGCAAGTGAATGACTCAATAAGACTTCAAGAATTAGTCAAACAAAAACAAAAAAATGAAAAATTAGAAGAAAATGTGAAATATCTCCTAGGAAAAACAACTGACTTGGAAAATAGATCTAGGAGAGACAATCTAAGGATTATTGGGCTTCCTGAAAGCCATGATCAAAAAAAGAATCTAAAAACTATCTTCCAGGAAATCTTGAAAGAAAACTGCCCTGAGATTGTAGAATCAGGTAGAATCACCATTGAAAGAAATCACCGATCACCTCCTGAAAGAGACCCAAAAATTAAAACCCCAAGGAATATTGTGGCTAAATTTCAGGACTATCACACCAAGTAAAAGATTCTGCTAGCAGCTAGAAAGAAACAATTCAAATACAGAGGATCAATAATTAGAATTACACATGATTTGTCAGCCTCCACATTGAAGGATCAAAGGGCCTGGAACCAGATATTCCAAAAGGCAAAGTAACGTGGATTACAACCAAGAATAACCTATCCAGCTAGAATGAGCATTATCCTCCAGGGAAGAAGATGGTCATTCAATGATATAGGTGAATTTCACCTATTTCTAATGAAAAGACCAGATCTGAACAAAAAATTTGACCTCCAAACACAGAACTCAAGAGAAGCATAAAAAGGTAAAAAGGAAAGGACTCTTGAGAACTTTATTTCTACTATGGGAATACTTAAAGTTTGGGGATATAATTCACTAGATATTACTTTGATAATATGAAAAAGAAAACTAGAGGGGGAAAGGTTGTCATACTGGGGAAAAGAGGGAAAAAGTGGGAAAATAAGATCAAAAAAAGGGAAGTAAAAACAAGATAAAATCTCTTGAAGAGGCAAAGAAAACAATATAATTGAGAGAAAGAGGGGAGGATAAGGAGCATTGTGTAAATTTTACTCTCATCAGGTTGGGCTCTAAAAGTGTATATCAGACACTTGATTTCACATAGAAACTTGTCTGTTGCTAGAGGGAAGTGGGAGAGAAAGGAGGAAAAAGAAAGGGATGAATTATTAGAAGGGAAAATAGGGGAATCAAGAGAAAGAAGTTTAAAAAGGGGGGAGGGGATCTAAAGAGTGGTGGATTGTTTGGGAGAGGGGGGTCATCAAAAGCAAAGTACTGAGGAGCGGGGAAGGGAGAAAAAGGAAAGGAAAGGGGAAAACATAACTTGGGTAAATAAGATGGCAGGAAATAAAGAATTAGTTATTCTAACTGTGAATGTGAATGGGATGAACTCTCCCATAAAGCAAAAGCAGATACCAGACTGGATTAAAAACCAGAATCCCACAATATGTTCTCTACAAGAAACACATTTAAAACATAGTGACACATATACGATGAAGGTAAAAGGCTGGAGCAGAACCTATTATGCTTCAGGTGAACAACAACAACAACAACAAAAAAAAAAAAAAAGGGGTAGCAATCTTTACCTCAGATCAAGTAAAAGCCAAGATAGATCTAATCAAAAGAGATAAGGAAGGAAACTATATTTTATTAAAGGGTACCATAGATAATGTAGCAATATCAATACTAAATATATATGCACCAAGAGCAATAGCATCCAAATTCCTAGGGGAGAAATTAAGAGAGATGCAAGAAGAAATAGACAGCCAAACTATACTAGTGGGGGATCTCAACCTTGCTCTCTCAGAACTAGATAAATCAAACCACAAAATAAACAAGAAAGAAACTAGGGAGATAAACCAATTGTTAGAAAAGCTAGATATGATAGATGCATGGATAAAGTTGAATGGAGACAGTAGGGAGTTTACTTTTTTCTCAGCAGTCCATGGAACCTATACAAAAATTGACTATGTGTTAGGGCATAAAAACCTCAAAATCAAATGCAGAAAGGCAGAAATAGTAAATGCATCTTTTTCAGATCATGATGCAATAAAAATCACATGCAATATAAGGCCAGGAGAACATAAACCAAAAGTTAATTGGAAATTAAATAATATAATCCTGAAGAATGAATGGGTGAAAGAGCAAATCATAGAC
>JAJPUD010028041.1:0-15018 GCA_023553655.1 Myrmecobius fasciatus
CATAGCTATATCTAGGGCAGGATAGATGGGGGCAAAAGAAATTTACAGGTAAGTTTTGCTTATTTGAAAGGAATAGCAGGTTGTGAATAGTATATTTGCAAATTCATGCAATCGTGTGTTTTACTATATTATGAAGATATTTGTTTTATTCCAGAAATTAAGAAAAAATTATTTTCTATGAGCAATCATGGATTTTATTGAAAAAGGTCGTGATGTTCTGGAATTTGATTTAATAAATACAGTGTCATCTATAAATAAGAACACCCACCAAAAACTTTAAGGCATTACCCTTCCATTTGGATCATCCATGACAATAGCAAACATGACTGGTAAATATATTTAGACAGCAAGAAAGCTCATTGAATTGAGGGCTGGTCTTGTAGTGTTCTTGACTGAATATGAGTCCATTCTCAGACATTTATTACTTCTGTAAACCTGAGTAAATCACTTACCTTGACAGCTTCAGTTTTCTCATTTGTAAAATAGTGATAATAATTGTCAGTGTCCTTCAAGAGATAAGTTTCAGTTGTGTCATTGAATTGGATTCTACATGACTTTGGTTGTATGTTGCCAGATCTACATAGTTGTGGCTTTCTTGATACCATTAATGTCAATATTTTGTAAATTTAACAAAATCCAAAATAATGTGAATCTTGTTTTTGTTGGTTTCATTGCCTTTTAGTATTTATAAATGTATTTAGAAGAAAAGCTAAAACAATGAAGAAAAATATTGTAATATTTTCCCACTAAAATAAAAACTTCTATTTAGATCCTTCAATTAATTTTTCATTTCAATAAATAATAGTAATGATATTTATTACAGAGTATTGCATGTATTTCAGAAATTAAGAGGGGAAGCTACAATAATTGTAGTCACGAATGTGATCCTTTGAGATTTGTAAAGCACTTTATGTATTATTTTATTGTCTCCTCACAACAACCTTGTGAGGTGGGTGTGATTATTAACCTCATTTTATGAATGGTTACTTATAAATGAACTTTCTATTGAATCAAAAATAAGTTGAGGGACTTACTCAGGGTTACACAGTTGTTAAAAGTCTGAGCCCAGATGTGAACTCAGGACTTTTTGACTCCAAGCATGTCACTCTAGTCAGTGTACTAGCTAGCTGTCTTTCATAGGCTATGTCAGGCCTCCTCTATACCTAGAAAAAAAATACAGAGACCACGCTGCACCTTTGCTAAAAACTAATTGTAACCTTGAATGGGTCCTGTGCCATTGCCTCCCTTGCTTCCAACTGCCAAGCTCCCCCAAATTTTGTTGTGCCTGTTTATTTGAAAATAAACATAAAATTGATTCCCTACAGCCTTCAAACAAGTCAGAAGGAGTGCATTGGCTCAGGGTTTAAAAGTAGTTCAAAAAATATAGATTGTTGGGGGACAGAAAGAACATTAGTGTAAATTAAAAATATGACCAGCAGCACCAGTACTAAATTTTTTAAAGGCTGGTGCTGCTGAGTACTCTCAGGGGTCTTATTGCTATAACATTAATGAATAAGGGAAGTGTGGATACTCAGCTTTCAGGTTGATAAAACTGTTTTTGTATACCAAAAGCATTGTTTTTAACATCTGCAAAGTTGTCTAATTGAGAAGTTGTTTTCGATTAACCCACCTGCTGATTTGTCTTTGAAAATGCTCAGTTTTAAGAAGCACACTTAAAATAATGTTCCTAATAGTGTCTACTGGTTCACTACTTTATAGATGGACTTTCTCAGGTCATTAGTCTAATCCCCTCATTTTACATGAGGAAATTGAGGCCCAGGGGTGAAAGGATTTGCCTATAGACAGGTTTCAGTTCAGGACTTCGTCTATCATGCTACAGAAACTTCCCCCACCCTAGAATCCTGCAATTTCTCTCTATCTGAGAACTTCTCATGCTACTGAAGTTACTTGTCTCTTCTTCTGATTGGCTAATTCCTTCCAGAAGCCATTTTAATTAGGATGCCCAGATCAGCAAAGTCTTTGTCCTTTTCCGGGAGGAACTTCTGACTCTCCATTCTTGTGGACTTCTTCCCTATTTCTCCTGCCTCTTTTCAGGTTCCTTTTATGTATAAAACTTTTCTCCATTAGAATGTAAGCGCCTTAGAACCAGGAGATCAATATGCACAGCAACAACAATATTATATGATGATCAATTCTGATGGACATGGCTCTCTTCAACAATGAAATGTCTCAAACCAGTTCCAATTGTTCAGTGAAGAAAGCCATATACACTCAGAGAGAGGGATATGAAAATTGGACCACAACATATCATTTCCATAATCTCTATCGATGTTTGCTTGCATGGGTTTTCCTTTCTCAGATATTTTTGTTTACATAGATACGATTGTTCTTGCACAGCAAGATGAGTATGGAAATATGTATACATATATTTGACTTGTCAAGTATTTTAATATAATTAACATGTAGTGGACTTCCTACCATCTAGGGGAGGGGAGGGGACTGGGGGGAAAATTTGTAATGGAAAGCTTTGTAAGGATCAATGTTGAGGAACTACCCATACATATGTTATGCAAATAAAAAGCTTTAATAAAAAAAAAAAGAATGTAAGCTCCTTGAAGGCAAAGAGTATTTGTTTCTGTGAATATTTCCATTACTAGCATTAAGCAAAGTGCCAGGCACACAGAAAGCTTTTAATATGTGCTTGTTCACTTGAATTGAATTAATAAACATTTATTAAGAGTCCATATGCTATAGTAAAAGTATTTATGTAGTCCTTTAATGTTTTGGAAAATATTTGGCACATCTTATCTCATTTGATCTTTACAAGTAAATGCTATTATTTCCCCTATTTTACAGATAGGAAACATTCACTTAGAGATTTAGTCACATGATTGGCATGAAGTCACATGATTTAAGCATTTTTCTGATGCTTGTTCTGAATTTTGGTCTTCCAGACTCTGTTTACCATGACACTTTGCTGCCTACTCTTTTTTAGAAATTATTTGTCATTTTCAGAGACTAATGACTTCACAGGGTAATGACTTAACTCATGCATGCATTCCATTTAGGCAGAGTTGAGGATCTTTGCAGAAGTAAAATTTTCAATGAAAGAATTATATGACAAGAAGAGAAGATAGGCTATTCCTTTGGCAAGAACAAATAATGCCATATGGCCAGCCATAGGGCTATTCTGGTCCTAACTCCAAAATCAGGAGGAAAAAAGAAAGGTTTTTTGGGACAGTCTCAAGAAGAGTAGCACAGGCTGTGAAAGTATGGTGAAATTAAGATGTGCATAACTTGGAGAGAATTCTGGAACCAATAAAATCATAGATTTTATTGTGGATTTGAGAATGCAGAATAAATACAAAAGAAGCAGTTGATAAGAGAGTGCATTAGCAGTTGGGTACCAGGGCATTGGCATGAGGTTGGGTGGATAATGAAAGGTATCATGGAGAAAGTAATGTTAAAACTGAGCTTTGATGGAAACACAGATGTTCTGAGGTGGAGGGGAGAAGGTACCTTCTAGCCATGAGATGTAGCATGGGGAAGTTAGCTGGTGCAAAGGATAACACAGGACCTAGGGCCAGGAAGGCCTGAATTAAAATTTGACTTGTCTTATTCAGAAGTGGTACGACCTTGGGCAAGTTATGTAACCTTTATCTGACTCATCTTCTCAATTATAAAATGGGGACAATAATAGTACCTATTTCACAGGATTGTTGTGAGAAATCAAGGAGATAATATTTATAAAGGATCTAGCAGAATGCCTGGCACATAGTAGGTATTTAATAAATATTTATTCCCTTCCTCCTTCTTCCCTTCCTTCCTTACTTTTTCCTTTCCCCCCTTCTTTCTTCCCTCCCTCCCTCTCATCTTTCCTCCTTCCCTCCTTCCATTTTTTCCTTTCTTCCTTCCTTCCTCTCTCTTTTTTCCTTCCTCACTCCCTCCCTCCTTCCTTTCTTCCTTCGTTCCTTCCTTCATCATTTCCTCTTTTCCTTCCTCCCTTCCTTCACTTCCTGCCACTTGCTTCCTTCCCTCCCTCCTTTTTTCTTCTTTTCTCTCTTCCTTTCTTCCCTTCCTTCACTTCCTGCCATTCCCTTCCTCTTTTCTTTCCTCTCCTTCCTCCTTTCTTCCTAGCTTGCTTCCTTCCTTCTTCCTTTTCTTCCTTCCTTCCTTGTTCCATTCCTTCCTTCTTTGCTTCCTTCCTTCCTTCCTTCCTTCCTTCCTTCCTTCCTTCCTTCCTTCCTTCCTTCCTTCTTTCCTCCCTTCATTCTTCCCTTCCTTTCTTCCCTCTCTCCTTCCTTTCTTCTTTTCTCTCTTCTTTTGCCCCCTTCCTTCACTTTCTGTCACTCCCTTCTTCTCTTCCTTCCTCTCCTTCCTCCTTCATTCCTTCCTTCCTTGCTTGCTTCCTTCTTTCTTCATTTCCTTCCTTTCTTCCTTCCTTTCTTCCTGTGCAAATTCATGAACATGAATAGGAAATGAAGGTCACAAGGACCATTAAATTTCAAGGACAGAAAATAGAATTGAAACAAAGATTCTTCTAATGCAATTCCAGTATGCTTTCTACCTTTCCAAGCTGTTTCCTAGTACAACAGTGATAGTTCATATACATGGTATTGTTACAGCTTGGGCTCTATAATACAGTGACAGTTTTAGGACTGGATTTGGTTTTCTAAAATGCACCCACTAAATATCAAAGCTAAGTAATTTCTAGAGCTTCTATTCCCTGAATGCTACCCTGGGAAGTGATTTTGAACTGCCTGGGCACTGCTTGGCATGATGGATGATTTTTCTTCCATATATGGAACTTTAAGTTTTTGTAGTTACAGTACATTTAGCATGGCAGGTATGCTGATGTTCTGAAGATCAGCCTGGGACCCCATATGCCAAGCACATGTGCTCTTGTACAGTTGGCAAGAATCCTGTAGCCTTTACCCAGCTTTTGTTTTTGGGAAGCAGGGGCATAGGTTGGGAACAATGCACATTTTATGTCATTATCATTCATTTAAATCAAGTTTACAAATATGTTAGGGCAGTAATTTCTTCAATACTATTCTCTTTTAAAGATAAACTAATAATTGGACAATGTAGTTAAAATTTGTAAGTATTTGTAACTGAAAGAGAATTCTAATTGAAAACAACCCTCTAAGCACTGAAAAGGAAAAAAAAAATGTTTTATGCCCCAAGCAAAACACACACATACACAGAAAAAAGCAGAGGATTAAGAGTTTTTTGTTTTTTTTTTTCCCCAGAAACATCTGGTTTGCAGTCTTCCAAGAACAAATTTGGAATCACCTGGTAATTGTTTTATCATTTACAAACCACTGATTAAAATAAGTTCAAATCTAAAACCATCTTGAAAAAAATGAGCATGTTTTATAAAATCTTATAGACAATGATTGAAAAACCATTGTTTTATTTCTCCTTTGCCTTATGATGTTTCACAACATCTTTTTAATATTTTCATTTATACAAATAAATTATGGCCTAATTGTTGATCCATTTTTGTCTTATATAGGAATGTATGCTCTGCCATGATGGATCCTCTGGCTTCTCCTTTCTAAAAGCCCTATCAAGATCAGGGACCTTATCAACACAACTTGGGAAAATCCTCTTGATCAGTAAGTGGGCAGTAGGTAAGCATTTGGAGTTCTTAAGGCTTCTTTGTCATTGCTCATTTGGGTAGGGGACAAAAGGAAGGTAAATATACAAACTTGTAAATAGAAGAGCCTAAGAAAGTAAAGAAAATAACTATTTTTTCATTCCTTAGCATAATAACCCTGTAGCTATTTGGTGAAGTATTATCATTTCAAAACTCCCAACTTTCTTCTTTTAACAAAATATTATAGATCTCAAGTTCAATGAAAAGAACCTGGCTCTATTGTTCCAGGAGTGAGCCTTTCTTCTAAGAACTTCTGGATCTAGGTTCCAGGTTTTCAAATTCCTGGCAATCCCTGGTCAGCTTCAGATGCTTAAGCTAGAACATGACCCCAGTTCAATCAGGAATCAATGGATCAATCCTAATTTCAAATATTGTCATGTGTTACCATAAACTATAGAGATATCCTGGAAAATTATTTTTCCTGTTTTAATAATAGCGTTTCATTTAAAAAAAAAAAAACATGCAAAGATAATTTTCTCCCTCCCTTTCCCCCACTCCTTCTCCAGACAGCAACCAATCCAATATATGTTAAACCTGTACAATTCTTCTATACATATTTTCATATATCATGTTGCACAAGAAAAATCAGATTGAAAACAAGAAAAAAAAAACAAAAAGCAAGTAAACAACAACAAAAAAGTTGAAAATACTATATGGTGATCCACATTCAGTCCTGATAATCCTTTTTCTGGATACAAATGGCTCTCTTCATCAAAAGTCCATTGGATTTGCTTTGAATCACCTCATTATTGAAAAGAGCCATGAAAACATAACTGATCATCTCATAATTTTGTTGTTGGTGTATACAATGTTCTTTTGGTTCTTACTCACTTCATTTAGATTTAGTTCATGTAAGTTTCTTGGAAAATTATTTCAACAGATACAAACTCAATAAATTACATTACTTTTTTTTAACAGAAGCTACAAAAGATAATTGTGGACTAGAGAAGTATTTCACTTACTCATAAATGCATCAATATCCTAGTCTATCTTTTTCATAACTCTAGGTATAGCTAGCTAGCTAGATAAATAGACAGATATCAATATTGTGAGGATGTTTTTAGCAATTGGTAAAAATCTTTATATAAATACTGATATATATACATATAAATATTCCATTGAATTATAGTAACAGAAAAAAAACTGATTGAGAGTGCATCCCAAATTTTGGTTCAGAAAATATGGCCCTGCTTATGAGCACTGTAAAAAGAAAAATATATGTGTACCCTCATGCATATGGATATAGGTATATAATGTTTCACAAAGAAAAACTTTCTAAAATTTCAAAATGTTCCTATGTGGAATGAATTACTTTGAAGGGCAGGGGTTTTTATTACTTAATAAAAGTCTTCAACCAAGGCCTAGATTTTTTTTTGTACTTTTATAAGGAAAAGCATAGTCTAGTATAAATAAGTTTCACTGGTGTGCAGTTAGCATGCTGTGTTGTATAATATAAATAAAATTGCCCCTCTCCCTTATCTCTTTCCCAACTCCCATTACTTCCTACTCAGTAAAATAAATGATTGTGTACTGCATGACTATACCATAAGATTTGAAATCTAGTTTGTGCAAAACCAGCTCCAGAGGAAGCAACCAATCACACACACACACATGTACACATATGTACATATACATATATGCATATATGTATGTATGTGTGTGTATATATATTGTGCTTCTGACCATTCCCCATCCCTACCCCCATAAAACCAAATAAATTCTGTGGTTAGACACAGTGAAGGCAAAAAGCAAATCCATGGAATTCTGTCTTGTATGATCCCCTATTAGATATGGTATTTAAATTATTCTATCCCAGAATAAAATGTTTCATCTTTGGGGTCCTTTCAAATCTAAAATTCTGACATTTTAATTGTGGCAGTTCTGATTTAGTCTGTTTGGGAAAGATGTGCATCACTTAAATTGGGAAAGAAGCAAAAGTAGACACTACAGATTCTATTCCCATTTAAGAGAGTTTATTAGATACAAAACAATAGCCATAATGAGGACAAAAAAACAACTATTCCTTAGCCAATGCTTAATCTTGAGGAAAGGAAGAACATCAATCAAAGTACAAGTTCATCAGCAAAAATATTAATAAAACAATTATGGAAGGGTAAAAGTAGTAACTGCTTACAAAAAGTAGTAAAAGGGAAATCAGTGCAAAACAAAACAAAACAAAGTAATCCTAAAAGATCTTTGTATCAGAGTCTTTGTAAATGTGAATTGTACCAGAACTGCTGACCTTTCTGTAGCGCTATCTTCTCATCATTGACAAGAACTCAGTACTCTATGTCAAAAGCAGTCATATTGGTTAAGGAGATAACTTCAGGAAAAGATGTCTGAACCTATTTTATTAAATACATTCTAATTAAATCTATTCTTAAGTTAAGACTTTCAGAAGTTCTACAGTCTGGTTTTATAATATTTCAAGGGGGGATGGTATATTCTAAAGGAATGAAGATGATGTTTTCTTCTTTTCTTTCCAAACAAAAATCAAAGTATGTGACTGAGAAAACTGTAATTACTAGACCATAAGCCCTCTTTCTAATATCTAATCTTTATGAGACTATTACTTATACTGGGGGAATCTTTGATTGTCATATGAGAATAGAGCTATTTTCTTTAGCTATTAGTCTTTGCATAGTTACTTGATCAATATGTAAAGAATATGATACCCCTTCCTCTTTTTCTTTTTAAACCCCCTTTCCAGTGACATTAATCAAGAAAGTAATCAAGAAGACCTCTAAGATTGGAATTACAAAATATATTGTTCAACTATGGCTACTTCATGTCAAAAGTATTGAGTGAGATGGTAAACAGCATAATGCTCAGCTAAGATGTTCTTCACTGACATAGAATATGTCTTTAGCAGAATCTAGAAAGAAATTTCCATTGGAGGGGGAGGTTTTCTAAATGCTAATTTCAGATGGTCTTCTTCACATTTGAGTGGAGTCATAGAAAAAATATAAAACCTCTTTAGCAAAAAGAGTAAAGCAGCTATATTATAAATAATCAATACTGATAATAAATAACAGATGTTGGTCTAAAAACTCACATTAGATAAGCAAAATGAATGAAAACTTCACATTGCAATGATGATTCCAACAATATCCTATGATTATAACAACTATTGCAACTCTGATCATATATTATACTACAATTGTGGTTAAATTATAACTCATTGAGTTAGTGCAACAATAAGGAGTTGTCCCAAAGATATCAAGGTCAATATTTTTGTGCACATGAACTCTCTTGTAGATGATCCTAAGTTCAAATATGAGTAAGCATTCAAGTTAGATTGCATTTAGAAATCACTCAAATTGCTATCTGATATTCTTCTAATGGTGTTTAATGCCCATAAGTAAGAGAAAAATATGATATTGAAAGAACAAAAATTTAAAGTGAACCCAAAAGTCAATAACAAGGCAACTAGTAGATTTAAGAAGTCTATAGCATATTATAAAAAAATCCATAAATTATATATACATACATATGATCAAATACAGATATGAATCAAAATGGAGGTGGGTCAATCATCAACATGAACATGAGTGCCCCAAAGTCTTTATTGTGTTTTTCTTTCTTTTCTTTTGTTGTTTGTGAATTTGTGATATTATTAGGGTAAGGATTTCTAGGTGAACAGGCATTACCAGTGCAGATTGGTATCTACAAATAAAAATCTTAGAAAGGTGACTAGGTCACTGCAAGTTTAAGAAAAATGGTTAAGGGGCTGCTAGGTGGCACAGTGGATAGAGCACTAGTCCTGAAGTCAGAAAAAGGATCTGAGTTCAAATCTAGCCTCAGACACTTAACACTTCCTATCTGTGTGACCCTGGGCAAGTCACTCATTCCCAATCGCCTAAGCAAAAAAAAAAAAAAAAAAAAGCTACACATGGATCACAAAGCTAATAAAAAATCTCTTAGAATATTACAAATTAAGCTTCTTTCAAAAAGACATCTTTACAAAACTTCTTAATTATTAAACTAATAAATAATTTATCATAGAAGTATTTACCATGTTATTCAAGAATGCTATTTTTTTCTAGCACAGAGATGTTTTATTTGTGTTTTAATGTCCAGATATTCTCCTTTTCTATAGTTCTTCTGTTTACTGAGAAGGCAAGAAAAAAAAGTACATCCTTTTGTATATTTCTACATAAACAGGTAGCACCCTCCCACAGAAAGGAAGGAGAGAAAGAAAGAAGGAAAGAAAGAGTAGAAGGAAGGAAGGAAAGAAAGAGTAGAAGGAAGGAAGGAAGGAAGGAAGGAAGGAAGGAAGGAAGGAAGGAAGGAAGGAAAAAAGAGAGGACTAAAGGAAGGAGAAAAGGAGGGAAGGAAGGAAGGAGGGAAGGAGGAAGGGAAGGAAGGAAGGAGGGGAAAAGAAGAGGAGGAAAGAAAAGTAAGAGGAAAGGAAGGAAGAAGGGAAGGAGAGAAGGAAAAAATGAAGGAAAAACTAAGATAACAAAGGAAGGAGTGAGGGAGGAGGAAAAGAAGTAAAGAATAAAGATAAACTGAATTTCTCAGTTTAGTAATCCTCTATCAGGATGTAGATACCATGTTTCATTATAACTTGTTTGGTATTGTGGTGGGTCATTTTTGTTGAACAGCATTACTAAGTTTTTTAAAGTTGATTTTATAAGCACTGTTGCTGTTACTTTCTAGCTTTTCTCCTGATCCTGTTGACTTTAATTTGGATCAGAGAATTAATACTCCTTATAATTTCTCATATTTTATCACACTTGTATACCACATTTTACTTAGCCTTTTTCCAAAGAAGTCAGTTCAAAATTCTTTGCTACTAGAAAAGGGGGGGGGCTACTATAAATATTTTTGTTCATGTGGGTCATTTTCCTCTTTTTTAGTCTTCTTGGGGTATATCCCTATATTCCAAAGGGCATAAACAATTTAATTATCTTTTGGGCATGTTTCCAAATTACTCTTCTCTATGTTTGGATTAGTTCACAGCTTTACCAATAGTATATTAGTATGCTTTTTTTTTGCACATCTCAAAAATGCTTTTTGGAAGATTTGAACTAAATCATTAATTGTTAAATTCTTTATAGAAGAAAATACCACCTGCAGTAGAAATGCCACAGATGCTAGCTTTATGAAACTGACATTCTTGATCTGAGATCCTGAAATGCCTTCCTCCAACAACACTTCTAGTCTAAATCTGTTCATGATCCATGATGACTAGTAAAGCAATCCCTTTGTATTTTTAGGGATCCAGTTTGTTTTTTTTAAAAATTGGTTTCATCTTTGGGTCAGGTTTTTGAGTGTGTGTATGATGGAAGCGGATGGCAAGGGGGTGGAAAAAAGCATCTTGGTAATTCAACCCACTCCTGGTGCTCACTCTCATGTGTCCTTTCTAGTTCCCAAAGTGATGGCATATGTATACCAGCCATTTCATCTGCTCTCATTTTGTTATTGAGGTACCCCAAACAATTATGTCATAGCAAAGATTAGTCACTTGCCAAATTTCATCTTTAGATCAAAACTGTTTACATTACACAAGAGCAAAGCAGCATGCAAACCCAGGCACACCAATCATGCTGGATTTGGAATTTTTCTTGCTTGAATTCACTAAATTCAAAACTACTAAAATGGCATTTTGTAAAAGTTTGTTTGATTTTGTAAGAGAAAAGAATAAAAATTATCAGATAAGGAAGAACCTCCTAGGTGACTCCTACTTCAGACCTCACATCTATGACACAAAGAGTTTTATGTAAACTCTGAGAAAGTAACCATAAAATCATCCTCATATTGAAGAATATTCCTTACCTTGCTTTCTATTTCAAATTTAATATTTTTGATCAGTAACATTATGTAGAAACTTGAAGTTTGCCAAGTTCTTTATTATTTCATTTTATTGCCTCACATTAGTATCATTCTTTAAAATACATTGTCAATCCTTTAAAAATGTGTTTCTAGTTCTTTTTATAAACACTACCTTTAGAGAAACATGGAAACTGCTTTTGACTAATGATTCTTCTGTAATGAAAGAAAAGCATCAACCTGGGAGTTGAGACCTAAATTCTAATGCAGAGCCTGTTACTAATTAGTGTAAACTTGTGAAACTTACTAAAGCTCCCTGATGTGTTTCCTCATGTGTAAAATGAAGAGATGAAATAAAAATATATCAATTAAATCAAGTAAGTATTTATTTATTAATAACTTATAATAATAAATAAAATAGTAGATTTAATCATTTAACAATGCAATAAATCTTTTGGGATACATTGAAAGGGTTTTAACTCTGAATTTACTTTCTTCCCATATGAGGCAGTTGGAATGATTTAATGTTTAAAGGGCCTTTAAGCACTACATTGTATAAGATGAATTTTCTTTTGAGTCATTTTCCAGAAACTATTCTTTAAATCTTATAAAATGTATAGGAATTCGGACTTCCTTCCGGGGGTGGAGCCATGGTGGCGGAGATCAGACAGGAGTCTCTGTAACCTCCTCTAACCTTCCCTCAAACCAAAAACGTATGAAGCCTCTAGACTGATTTTGAAGCAAAAAAATCCACAATATCTGGAGGACAACAGGATTCTAGAAGAAGATACTCTGGAAGAACTTCAAAACAGGTCTGTTTTAATTGGGCAGGGGGGCGGTCTGCTGAACCCAGACTGCAGCACAGGAAGACCAGGGAAGGGAGCTGGAGCAGGGACCTGGAACAGGAGTCGCAACAGGAGTGGGAGCGTTGTGCTTTTCACACACCTGGGAGTCTTCTTCGGGCCTCTTGGGCCAATCTGTCCTGATTGTGGACAGGTGGTTTGGAGGGTCTGCCTTTTGTAGGGGGTAGATTGTGAACCACTGAACCCTTGATGAGCATCGGACCTAGCTGCCATTACACAGCACCCTAGGGCGATCAATCAATCAACAGGACTGATTACCACCAGAAATAATTCAATCAGCAGAACTGCCCAGCACCTGACATAATTCAATCAGCAGAACTGCCCAGTTCTTGAAATAACTCAATCAGCAGAACTGCCCCAGGGCAAATTAAAGCAGCTATCCCAACTTTGCCTTAAACAGACCCCACACCTTTAAAAAAAATGAATAAAAAACCAAAAAGAACTCTCACCATAGACAACTTTTATGGTGAGAGGGAAGAACAGACCTCAAATCCTGAGGCCCCCTAAAGGTAAAGCAACTCCAGAAAAAGCCCCAAAGAGAGACATAAACTGGTCTCATTGTCACAAGGCTTTCTCTGAAGATTGCATAAAAAATATTAAAAGAGAGTTAGAAGAAACATGGGGAAACGAAATGAGATCACTGCAAAATAAAATAGAAAAAATGGAAAAAGAATGCAATGAACAAAAAAATGTAATTGGTAAATTGAAAAAAGAACTATAAAACAATAACTGAAGAAAATAAGACATTAAAATTACAATCGAACAATTGGAAATGAATGACTCATCAAGATTTCAAGATTCAGTCAAACAAAAACAAAAAAATGAAAAGATAGAGAAAAACATGAAATATCTCCTAGGAAAAACAAGTGACCTGGAAAATAGATCAAGGAGAGACAGTCTAAGGATTATAGGGCTTTCTGAAAGCCATGATGAAAAAAAGAACCTAGACACTATCTTCCAGGAAATCATAAAAGAAAACTGCCCTGATATTTTAGACCCAGAAGGCAAAATACTCCTTGAAATAATCCACCGATCACCTCCTGAAAGAAACCAAAAAATTAAGTCCCCCAGAAATATCATGGCTAAATTCCAGAACTATCACACCAAGGAAAAGATATTACGAGAAGCCAGAAAGAAACAATTTAAATATCGGGGAGCCACAATTAGGATCACACAGGACCTAGCAGCTTCTACTTTGAAGGATCGTAGGGCCTGGAATCAGATATTTCCGAAGGGCAAAGGAACTTGGATTACAGCCAAGACTAAGTTACCCAGCTGGAATGAGCATTATCTTCCAGGGAAGAAGATGGTCATTCAATGATATAGGAGAATTTCACCTATTTCTACTGAAAAGACCAGAACTGAACAAAAAATTTGATCTACAAACACAGAACACAAGAGAAACATAAAAAGGTAACAAGAAAAAAAAAAAACTCTTGAGAACTATATTTATGTTATAGATACTTTTACAATGAGGGTTGATTTTATGAATCTATTATTACATTATGATTATGATATGATTACTGTGATTTTATGATTATTATGATATGATTATTGTGATTTTATGATTATTATGATATGATAAACTGAAAAAGAAATTAGAGGTAGAAAAGGGATAACACTGGAAGAAGAGGAAAAGGAGGAAAATAAGGGAAATTACATCACATGTAAAGGCAAAGAAAACCTATAATGATTGAGGGGAAAAAAGGGAGGGGAATGAGAATTGGGTTAATCTCCATCTCATCAGATTTGGCTCTGAGGGAATAATAGACATACGTATAAGGAAACGGGAGGGAAAGGGGGAAAAAAGAAGTAGGTGGGGCTCTAAAGGGTAAGAATTGTTTGAGGGAAGTGGTTATCAAAAGCAAAATAGTAGGAAGGAGGGAAAGGGGATAAGAAAGAGAAAAGCCTAAGCTAGGGTAAATAAGATGGCAGGAAATACAGAATTAGTTATTTTAACTGTGAATGTGAATGGAATGAACTCTCCCTTAAAGCAGAAGCAGATAGCAGACTGGATTAAAAACCAGAATCCAACAATATGTTGTATACAAGAAATGAATCTAAAACATAGAAATACATACAGGGTGAAGGTAAAAGGCTGGAACAGAATCTATTTACTTCAGGTGAACAAAAAAAAGCAGGGGTAGCAATCCTGATCTCAGACCAAGTAAAAGCAAAGATAGACTGAATTAAAAGAGACAAAGAAGGAAATTATATCTTCCTAAAGCGTAACATAGTTAATGAAGCAATATCAATACTAAACATATATGCATCAAGTGGTATAGCATGGAAATACCTAGAGGAAAAGTTCAGAGACATGCAAGAAGAAATAGACATTAAAACTATACTAGTGGGGGATCTCAACCTCCCTCTTTCAGAACTTGATAAATCAAACCACAAAATAAATAAGAAAGAAGTTAAGGAGGTAAACAAAATGTTAGAAAAGTTAGGTGTGATAGATCTTTGGAGAAAATTAAATGGAGACAGAAAGGAGTTTACTTTTTTCTCAGCAGTCCATGGATCTTATACAAAAATTGACCATGTTTTAGGACACAAAAACCTCAAAATCAAAAGCAGGAAGGCAGAAATAATGAATGTATTTTTTTCAGATCATGACGGAATAAAAATCACATGCAATATAAGGCCAGGAGAAAATAGACCAAAAACCAATTGGAAACTAAATAATTTTATCCTAAAGAATGAGTGGGTGAAACAGCAAATTACAGACACAATTACTAATTTCATCCAAGAGAATGA
>JAJPUD010028042.1:0-15017 GCA_023553655.1 Myrmecobius fasciatus
GATTTCCCCTGAGGCTAACCTTCTCTGGAGTTCTTTCAAGGTAGATTTTTGATAGAAGTGCATTGTAGTCCAAATGTTTGGCGGAGCCTTCACTCACAAACCAGTTCGAAGGCTCACTTTGTCTGGGTTTGAGGGAAGGTCCCAAAGGAGTTCACAGAGAAAGCTGTCTGAGGTTTACCATCCCTTTTCCCATTTTTTCTATTTTATTTTGCAGTGATCTCATTTCGTCTCCCCATGTTTCTTCTAACTCTCTTTTAAGTTTTTTATGCAATCTTCAAAGAAAGCCTTGTGACATGGAGACCAATTTATGTCTCTCTTTGGGTCTTTTTCTGGAGTTGCTTTACCTTTAGGGGCCGCAGGATTTGAGGTCTGTTCTTCCCTCTCTCCATAAAAGTTGTCTATGGTGAGAGCTCTTTTTGGTTTTTTATTCATTTTTTAAAGGTGTGAGGTCTGTTTAGGGCAAAGGTGGGACAGCTGTTTTAATTTGCCCTGGGGCAGTTCTGCTGATTGAATTATTTCTGGTGCTGCTCAGTCCTGTTGATTGATTGATTGCTTTAAGGTGCTGTGTAATGGCAGCTAGGTCAGATGCTCATCAGGGGTTCAGTGGTTCACAATCTATCCCCCTCAAAAGGCAGACCCTCCTAACCACCTGCCCACAATCAGGAGAGAATGGTCCAAGAGGCCCCCAGAAGACTCCCAGGTGTGTGAAAAGCACAACGCTCCCACTCCTGTTCCGACTCCTGTTCCAACTCCCTGCTCCAGCTCCCTGCCCTGGTCTCCCTGAGCTGCAGTCTGGGTTCAGCAGACCACCCCCCTGCCCAATTAAAACAGACCTGTTTTGAGGTTCTTCCAGAGTATCTTCTTCCAAAATCGTATTGTCCTCCAGATATTGTGGATTTTTTTGCTTCAAAATAAGTCTAGAGGCTTCATATGTTGTTGGTTTGAGGGGAGGTTAGAGGAGGTTACAGAGACTCCTGTCTGATCTCCACCACGATGGCTCCATCCCCGGAAGGAAACTGTTATTTTTTCTCTAGGTCAGTAAAATAGTTTCTTGGGACTTTGATTGGTATAGCACTAAATAAATAGATTAGTTTAGGTAGTATTGTCATCTTTATTATATTCGCTTGATCTATCCAGGAGCACTTGATATTTTTCCAATTGTTTAGATCTGACTTTATTTGTGTGGAAAGTGTTTTGTAATTTTTCTCATATAGTTCCTCATTTTCCCTTGGCACATATATTCCCAAATATTTTATACTATCATTTTAAAATGGAATAAAGTGTTATTTTTCTCAATAACCTTTTGTACTATTCTATTTGAACAATTGTATTTTTTTAAGAAATTGTTTTTTTATTGAATCTTTATATCTCCTTTTCCATTTGTTCAATTCCACTTTTTAAGCAGTTTTTTTTTCTTTTTCTAATATGTTGGCCTTTTTTAAAAAACAAAATCCTTTTGCATCCCTCTAATTTTTTCCCATTTTTTCTACCTCTCTTATAAACTTCTTTTTGAAGCTTTCCTTGATTTCTTTCTGGTGTTGAGACCACTTCCCATTTTTGTCTGAGTTTTGCCAGTGGTGTTTTGATTTTGTAATCCTCTCTTGAATTGTTTCCTAATCTTCCATTCCACCATAATAAATTTTTCCTTCATTTTACTTGATTGGGTTCATTCATTTTGGCTGTTTTTTCCTTTTAAAAAATGAGCTCTCCTTCTGGGGCTGAAGGGGCACTGTGTCAAGTTCCTTGTGCCAGGGGGTGCAAACACTGTTTTTTAACCTGTTGCTGCACTGATGTTGCTCTGAGGCCCATGGGAGATTTTCATATCTGGTGCTGTGTTTGGGCAGGGGTAATTAGGTGGGGTTGCTGCTGATGTTGCTAGCTGGTGCTGCTGGAGTCCATTGGAGTATGACAACATACCTGGTGCTGAGCCAGGGCCCTACTGGTTGTTTCTGGTGTGTGCTGAGGTCAGTACAGTGTTTCTGAGAGATGTGGTGGTCTGGATGTTGAAAGTTTCCTCTTTGTCTGCAGTTATGCTAAAATACTTGGAGTCTGGTCTCTAGAGGATCCCTCTTTTCCTGCAATTATGCTAAAGCAAAAGTTTCTTATCAGAGCTGAAGTCTGCTGGTTCCCTGGACTGTTTCTAAGGCATGTGAGGGTCAACGCATTGGTGTCTGACTGATCCATTGCACTGGGGCTCAGGATCTACCACTGGTTTCCTGAGGTAGGGCTTCCTGCTGCCTGACACTCCTGTCCTGAACTGTTCTTCTTTTACCCAAGTGAGATATACCTTTTTCATGTTTCTTGGATTCATAAATTGTTTCCCCTTTTTTGCCTCATTTTTTCTGGTTCTTCTGTTCCAAGATTTGTTTTACAATGTTATTTTACAGTTGTTTAAAGGTAAGTATGAGAAAGTTATATTGATTTGCTGATTATTGTACCATGTTGCCTCCCACAAGTCTGTCAATAAGTACTTTTAAGTGCCTAATATATGATACATATATAAGAAACTGCCATTTTCCTTCACTCTTTTATAATATTCCAAATTGGGAGGGAAATTGTCCCCTCCCTACTAAAAATATAATTCCAAATAGAACATTCTGGTTTCTCTTTATGTGAGATGTATGGGATATTCTGTGAGGATTAATGCCTCGGACTTGAAGGGTTGCTGAGCCCCTTTTAAGGCTTCTCCTCTAACTTTGGTGTTTAATTTTTACCCAACTCTCACCTATGGTTTCAGCAAACTGTAACATGTACAGTGGCTATACTATGTGTAAAACCATATTGGTATATGAGGGCAACTAGAAGAATTCAAACCCACCAATGTTAAGGGAATGTCTGCTCCAAGCATTTGAAGATTTCTTGGAATGAGTAGATGAGAATAATTTGGTCAATGGCCATGAAGGCAACCGAAGCAGACACTTTGGAGTATTCAGAGCTTGATCCACTACATCCCAAACCATCACCACTCATCTTGACTTTTATCACTGTGCTTTGATGACTCTAGAAGAGAGAGTGAGACTGACAAATTGGTATATTTATACTCCATTTAAATCCATTTCATCCAAGTAAAGACATTACCCAGTGATGTCATTTGTCCTCTTTGAAAATAAAGGAGGAACAATAGCAACCCTTAAATGAAGATGAATTCTTAAAGATGAAATGATCATTATGTCATAAACATTTCAGCTCTGATTAAAACTTGTGCTGGTTACATGCAAATAAAACCATTATTTCACAAGTACTGTAGAAAATTGTGTCCTTATTGTGGTTCCTTTTGGACTAACTAACAAATGAACAGGATACTGCTTCAGGAGTCTCAGGAGTTACTACACAAAAATCTGAAATTTTGCTGGACTTGTTTGTTGCTTTGGTATTGGAATGAAATATGTTGGATTGCACCAAAGGAAGTTAGTTTTGCTTGATATCAAAGGGTTTCTTAAGGTACAAAATATAAAGATAATGAGGAATCTGATTTTTTGCTCAATCACTTACCCTACTCTCTATGCTCTTTTTTTTTTTCCAAAATGCTTACTTCTATGTTGTCATATGCATTAATGAGTACTTTAAAAATTGCATAGTCACACCAATTACACATAAACCAAAGGGATATTATGAAAATAAAATGAGACAATGTACATAAAACATTTCCCAAGTTCTTAAAAAGTATAATTGAGGCCTCACACTTTTACAATGTCCCTTTGGCTGCATCTCCCTTTATAGAAATGCTGGAGAACTGCTTTGGGGAGAATGGGGATGAGGTGCAGTGGAAATGCCATGGAGAGACATAAGCATGCCTAGATACTGTAAATTGTTCTAATCTGCTAATCAGAGGTTGTCTTTAAGAAGGCAATAGCAATTTTTTTGCTCAATTTTTTCTGGAAATGTTTCTTTATTTTGACATCTTGAATGATATCGATGAGACAGTGTTGTAATAGAAAAATCAAGCAGTTTCTTCCAACTGAGTCTGACATGTGGCCCCATGAAAGAGAAATCAGTTTTTTACTTTTTCTTCTTCTTCTTCTTACCCTCCCACCCCATTTAAGTTAAAGGGATTGAAGAATACAACCTTGTGAAATTTAAAAGGCCAATATAGAGAAGCTTTAGGTATCACAGGATTCAAATTTTATAGTCAGCTCAGTATCAATTCTTCAAGGAGGGGTCTTTGGATCTCAGTCCTATATATAGTGGCTGAGGCAAGAACTCATGTGTCATCTGTTTGTGAAGTTAGCATAACCACTGTTATGTAAAAGCTATCCTATGAGTGAATCCAATCTCCCCAGAGATCAAGATAGAATAAGTAGGGGGAAGTATGCCCCTGAAGCAAATAGTATTATATTTTTTAGTATTTGAAGTAAATATAGTTTTGTATGTTGTAATTGATATAGAATTAGCCTTAGAAACAGAAGGACTGGGGCTAAAGAAAAGAAAAAAAAAAAGCTTTATTCTTTTTTCTTTCCTCCACACTTAATTCTAAATAAACTTTTGTTTCTCTAATTGAATTGGCAAAACTTATTCAGTCAGAATCATGCATGTGGGATTTTCACAATTTAACTTTTAAACTTCTTTGACTGATGGATCTTAAAGCAGGAATGTACTGGAACCAGTTCTAACTGCCTATTGAACTTATTGTTAAAATTTCAGTGGGAGCATTTGCATTAAAAAACTGGCAAACAATACAAAATAGGGCTTTATCTATTTATTTATTTTCCAGACGTAAGAAAGTGATTGAAACAATGTTAATAAGACATATAAACTTAATAGTGTGTCATGTCTCTGTGTGTGTGTGTGCGCGCGCTTAGAAATCTGCGTCAAGCAATTTTCAGAGGATGAAATTAAAACTATTTATAGTCATATGAAAAGGTGCTCCAAATCACTATTGATCAGAGAAATGCTAATCAAGACAACCCTGAGATACCACTTCACACCTGTAAGATTGGCTAAAATGACAGGAAAAGTTAATGATGAATGTAGGAGGGGATGTGGGAGGGCTGGGACACTGATGCATTGTTGGTGGAGCTGTGAACAGATCCAGCCATTCTGGAGAACAATTTGGAGCTATGCTCAAAAAGTTATCAAACAGTGCATACCCTTTGACCCAGCAGTGTTTCTACTGGGCCTATATCCCAAAGAGATTCTAAAGGAGGGAAAGGGCCCCACATGTGCAAAAATGTTTGTGGCAGCCCTTTTTGTAGTGGCAAGAAACTGGAAATTGAAAAGATGCCCATCAATTGGAGAATGGCTGAATAAATTATGGTATATGAATACTATGGAATATTATTGTTCTGTAAGAAATGACCAGCAAGATGATTTCAGAGAGGCCTGGAGAGACTTACATGAACTGATGCTGAGTGAAATGAGCAGAACCAGGAGATCATTATACACGGCAACAACAGTACTATATGATGATCAATTCTGATGGACATGGCTCTCTTCAACAATGAAATGTTTCAAACCACCTCCAATTGTTCACTGAAGAAAGCCATATACACCCAGAGAGAGGGATGTGAAATGTGGACCACAACATAACATTCTCATACTCCTTGATTGATGTTTGCTTACATTGTGTTTCCTTTATCTGATATATCGTTTGTGTAGACAAGATTTTTCTTGCACAAAAATGACAAGTTTGGAAATATGTATACATATATTCGATTTACCAATATTTTAACATAATTAACATGTAGTGGATATCCTGCCATCTAGGGGAGGGGTGGGGAGTTGGGGGAAAAATTTGTACCGGAAAGCTATGTAAGGGTTATTGTTGAAGAATTACCCACACATATGTTATGCAAATAAAATAAAAAAATAAAATAAAAAAAAAGAAATCTGCGTCAAGTTGTTAAACATTCACCAACTATATAATATAGAGTTGTATAGTGACCATATTTTCCAATTAGAGACAATATAGCATTATTGGTAGAATCTGCTTAGTATATGGAGTTAATATGCATTAATAATTTCTGCCCAAATGAGAACTGAGATGTAGAATGAACAATCTGACAATCATTACTTTTGTTGAAATCAAAGTTATCCAAGGAAACACACAATTATTGACTCTTGGAGATATATAGATATAGCTAGATCTGTCTGTCTGTTTATCTATCTATCTATTTAAATAGAAAAAAAAAAAAAAAAAAAAAAAAAAAAAAAAAAAAAATATAGCTATAGATGTACATATAGATATGAAATATTGATTTGATAAGGATGCAAAAATAGATGGGTATTTAATTTACTAATCTTGTGAATTTCTTTGAAGACTTTTTGAAAAGAGGTTTAAAAAAAAAGCTGGCTATTGGATCCTTTGCCTGAGCAGTCCCCAGACAATCAGACTTATAGTAAAGTGACTTTTCTTCCATTTCAGTCTGCTAATTGTAAAATTAGAATAAATGGCTCCTTGTTTTTAAAAGATTTACTACATCTCGTTCTGAATCTAACCTTGTAGTATTACCTTTCTTTAAAACTCAGGGAAGTTTCCCAAGCAAATCTGGGCAGTACCTACTATACATTATCAGTCTTCCACTCTTCCCAAAGAGAATGAATTTCCCAGTAGCTAAAAGATTCACAATTTGTCTACAAGTCTCTGACTGTGTAGATAAACTCTGGGGACTTTATTGCAGCACAAAGATGTTAAGTTATTTAACAAGTCTTATGCAATTAGTAAATGTTATACACAGGACTCTTTACATTAGGAACAAATATTTCATCCTTTCAGTAATCTTGCCTTTCTAACACATAAAATGAATTTTAATTAATAATGGCTAATAACAATAACTAATATTTTATAGTACTTGATATGTGCCAAGTGCTATGATATGAGCTTCCCAATTATTATCTCATTTGATTTATTCAGGGTACTCAGGAAGAAGAAAATTTTTCAGACTTGGAAATTGTTTATTACTATTATGGAAAATTATATGTAATCTATAGCAGAATAATCATATAATTTAAAAAAGAAACTTATGTTAGTAAATACCATCCTATCTATTATAATTCTAAAAGCCCCATCTGGTTTTCCAGAATACCTTTCTCTGTAGAGGGAATCTTATAGGGATCCTTAGAACATGAAAGAATGGTTGAGAAATTACAGATCACCTGAAAGAGTTGTATTTTCTTTCTTTTTTCTCTCCTAGATCCAATGTGTCAGTGTTTGTAAAAAAAATATTGCATAAACTTCCCTAGTTCTCAATATCTTATCTACTTGAATGAAAGCTTCCCCAAGACTCTTCTCCTGGCATGACTAGAGAAGGGCCAGAGCAAACTCTTTCCTAGAGTTTTAAGGGTATACCAGAAGTGGATTACAAAGGTATTAAGTCTTGGTATTAAAGACTAGTGTAATTATACTTTATACATGTCTAGATCACTTTAAGATGGGGACCTTTTTTTGATTGATGGTTTTGGCTTCCTTAACATGTGGGTAGAAGTAGCCTCTTCTCTATGGATTATGTTGCCACAAGAAATTGTGTCCTTAAAATTACCAGAATACAGAATTTCTCTCTTTTACTTTCTCTGTTTCTCTGTTTCCTCATCTGTAAATGAGGATAACTATAGTTATCCTCCCAGTGTTGTTATAAGAATCAAATGAAGTTATAATTATAAAATCTTTAGAACAGTGCCTGGCAAAGAGTAAAAATTATGTTAAATGCAGCCATAGATGATCTTAGAACCAAGGTGCTATGCTGTTACTGCCACTTACTGCCAGTTATGTTACTGCCAGCCTAGCAGGGAAGCATTGAGAAAACTAGAGTTTTGGAATGCAATACCAGGGGTATTTGAACTTGCAACTTGATGGGACTATACCACAAAGTAACTGAATTATGTTGTGATACCTTTCTCAAAGAATAAGGTGGTTAAGTGCACTGCAAAACTTTGTGCAGAGGTGAAATATAATTCTCTCAGGCAATGGGGGCTAGGATAGTCGCTGTTACACTATTATAATATGACATTGACAACAATCATATCATAGCAACAGCATGATGACACTTAAATCTCTCTGACTTTGCAAGCTTGTGTCTTACTAGAGTGTTCTCCCCCATAACATCTCACCTTTTGACTGCTCTAACTTACTATAAAGCTCAACTCAGTGGCTACTTTCTTCAAGAGACCATTCATGGCTCCCCCAGGGATAGTGGCTTCTCTCTGATATAAAATTACTTTGTATTTACTTATTGGTGTATATAATATGCTGAATCTCCCAGGGTGACTGTAAGATTCTTAAGAGTGAAAACTTTCATTTTTATCTTTTCATCTTTTTTATCTCCCTGGTACTAAGCACTGTGCTTTACCCAGAGGAATAAGAACTGGGCTTGAGTTCTCACCGTCATTTCCAGTGAAGAAAGTCTTCAATCAATTCAAAATGATAGTTTTCTGCAATTTATGATCTTAGAGTTAGTTGGAATTTTAAGTGACTTGCCCAGGATCATGTATTTAGGTCAGGGGCAAAACATGAACCAAAGCTATTTCTTTTCCTTCCTATGTTGCTTCCAGCTTTACACACAGTAGGCAACTTAATAATTGCTTTATGGCTATTTAGTTGAAATAATTACTGTATTGGTAAAACACATTCGATGTCACTAACAGTGCTTTAATCCTCACATGTTAGCCAACCTTCTCTATCTTTTCCTGATCTCTCAATATATCAGACATTTTAATTTAATTTTTTAATCAGACAGGGTTAGAAAGAGACACAAAGACAGAGACAGAAAAGGAGACACAGAGACAGAAACACACATAGAAGATATCGTTGCTTCATAATATGTGAGAAAATTTTCACTGAAGGGATATGCAGATTCATCAGATGGTATTTATCAAACACCTACACAAGGTACCATACAAAGCATGTTAAACAGATGTGATTCCTGAGCCAAGAGACACAAATTTTCATTCTAAAATGCAATACCTATTCCATTCCTTCAGTTCTTAGGGGAAACACATTTCCATTGAAAACTTAAGAACAGGGACTAAAACAATTTTGCAAATTGAAGACCCTTTCCCCTTTTGTCAGTAAATAATATCTGATATTGGTATGATCCAATGAGAAAACATGAAAAGAATGAAGTTATACAGGTGAACTGAAGCTATCCAACATGGTCTCTAATAGAGTGCTGTTGTTTCTTTAGAATCCACTTACTATTTCACTTTATTTACACAATGTAATGGAACTATGGACCTAAACAGCCATTAACACCTACACAGTCCTTCTCTTGCAAAGACATTTCCAGCCTCCACTTTTTCTGATGTCAGTAATTTAGTGGGTCTTTTTTTCAAGGACTTAGAATTTCATGATTTAATTTCTTCCTACTCAAGTTAAAGAAAAAGGGCCAGCCAACCCAAGCATAAGCATCAACTTGAAGCACTGTACTTTAGTGTAATTTTAATCCCAACTCAATTAGTACATGTAGATGGAGAAATTGAAAGTTAAAAGAAACAAAAGAAATGAAAGTCTTATAGGGAATATTATATGAAGTAAGAAAAAATGGTAGAATAGATCAAATTGTAGGTAGAGATATTTACCAAAGAATATACTCTGTGAGGTAGAGAAGTAAAGATAATATTTGTTTAACACAAACACACAGAGAGAAACAGAGACAAAGAGAAAGACAGAGATAGAAAGAGACAGAGAGACAGAGACAGAAACAGACAGAGAGACAGAAAGAGACATGCACAAAAAGAGACAGAGAAAGAAAAAGACAGAGATAGAAAGGGACAGAAAAGGAGGCAGAAACAGAGAGACAGAGAGAGAGACACAGAAAGAGACAGAGACAGAGTGTGAGACAGACAAACACAGAAAGAGAAAGACAGACAGAGACAGAGAAAGACAGAAATAGAAAGAAACAGAAAAGGAGACAGGCAGAAACACAGAGAGGCAGAGAGAGAGAGACACACAGAAAGAGACAGAGACAGAGAGTGAGACAAACACAGAAAGAGACAGATATACAAAGACAAAGACAGAGACACACACAAAGAAAGAGACAGAGACAGAGACAGAGAAAAACAGACAGAAAGAGACAGACAGACACACACAGAGAGATAGAGATAGAGAAACAGGGAGAGAGAGACACAGAGAAACAGACAGAGAGACAGAGAGGAGGAGGAGGAGAAAGAAGAAGAAGAAGAAAGAAGAAGAAGAAGAAGAAGAAGAAAGAAGAAGAAGAAGAAGATTAAACACCAGAAATTTGGGTAACTCAGTTGCTAACTCTTGAAAAATAAATATTATCAACATTGATCTGTGTTTTTAAAGGTAACTTGGTTCACAAAGTTTTCCTCTGATACTGATCAGTATTTTCTCTGTATCTTTATAATTTTAGAGTTGCCTGTGGGACATTGAGTTTGGGTAATTTGCCCATGGTCATACAGATAGAATAGGTCAAAAACAGAACTTGAACCCAAGGCTTCTTGCTCCAATGCTGTCCCTTTATCTACTATGGGAAACGATAATTATTAAAAAAAAAACAGATTTAATAGCTAATTTAGGAAAATTATTTCATGACAGTAAAAAAACGCAAAGAGGAATAAAAAAGAAATGCAAAAGCAAACAATAGATTCATAAAAGGAAAAATCTTATAAATGAAATTATATTGGTATTAGAACTGATGCATTTGAAATTATTCTCTTTTCAAAAATCTTCCTTCTATTCTAGGGAAGTAAGGTAATGCTAGTGGTACTCCTCCCCCACCCATCCTTCACCTGTGCTCTGAAGAGCATACTTTTCTTGATTAGAGCTCTCTTAAGCAGGAAATTGTTCAAGAAGAGGACTGAGGAGAGAAAAAAAAAGGTGAGAAGAAAGTTTTGAGAGACAAATATTTCTCATAATAGAAATCATTATATCTATGAAAAAATCCACTGAGAAATCTGAAAGTTTATTAAGAACTTATTCCAAGCAAATGACTTTCAGTGTTTGAGTAGTTCATCTTGTAAGGTTGTTAGTCTCTGGATATATAAAGATGAGATTGTTTCTCCCTCAGGGTTATTTAAAAAGAGATTTAAAACATACACACACATGCAAAACCCTAGAGGAAGAAAACAATGAATCAAAGAAAGAAGTCTTGAGCAAACACTCAGGTTTTTCCATACCACACTAAGAGATATTATGGGATCACACATTTAGAACAGTAAGGGACCTTAGAGACAATGACATCATTGTATACATGAGGAAACTGATGCAAAATGGGGTGAACTGACTTACCTAAGATGATACAACTAAAAAATATCTAAGGTAGAATTCACATTCAAATCTTCCTAACTCCAGATCCAGGAAGTACAATATTTCTTCATGTATCATTTACCTCTTTATTTCACATCAGTTGATAACAATTATAACCTCTGGTACTATCTATGTGGACCTGGGCAACTCATATCCTCTCAGCATGAATTTCCTCATCTATTAAAGAAAAAAGTGAGAGTGTTATGCTACATGACCTTTAAAATTTGTCTAGCTCTAAATATATGATTCTGTAAATAAAATATGGATATGGTCACTAATATTTCTCTCATGATTGTAAAACTATTCATATCATTTATTTTAAGTGATTAATTTAACTTTTCTTTTCAAAGCTTGACCTAAGTGTGTAGGAATTCCAGGAACTTTTTTTTTCCTATGTTCTCTAATGAATTACCTTTTCTACACATTCTGGTATTGATTATTAACTGGTTTTGAGATTGAACAAGGGAAAGAAAAAAAAATACCAAAACCTCCAATGATATTGCTTCAAAATTGAAATGGAAAGGTTTAGGGGAAGCTTTCCTAATAAGCAGAAAACAATGAATTGTGGGGATTTGTTGTTACTTACAAATATGTTTTTTTGGACTTCCTTCCGGGGGTGGAGCCATGGTGGTGGAGATCAGACAAGAGTCTCTGTAACCTCCTCTAACCTCCCCTCAAACCAACAACATATGAAGACTCTAGCCTGATTTTGAAGCAAAAAAAAAAATCCACAATATCTGGAGAATAACACGATTCTAGAAGAAGATACTCTGGAAGAACCTCAAAACAGGTTTGTTTTAATTGGCCAGGGGGGTGGTCTGCTGAACCCAGACTGCAGAGCAGGGAGACCGGGGCAGGGAGCTGGAGCAGGGAGCTGGAACAGGAGTCGGAACAGGAGTGGGAGCGTTGTGCTTTTCACACACCTGGGAGACTTCTGGGGGCCTCTTGGACCAATCTGTCCTGATTGTGGGCAGGTGGTTTGGGGGGTCTGCCTTTTGAGGGGGATAGACTGTGAACCACTGAACCCCTGATGAGCATCGGACCAAGCTACCATTACACAGAACCTTAAAGCAATCAATTAAACAACAGCACTGATCAGCACCAGAAATAATTCAATCAGCAGAGCTGCCCAGTACCTGAAATAATTCAATCAGCAGAACCGCCCCAGGATGAACTAAAGCAGAACAGCCCAGCACCTGACATAATTCAATCAGCAGAACTGCCCAGTTCCTGAAATAATTCAATCAGCAGAACTGCCCCATGGCAAATTAAAGCAGCTGTCCTACCTTTGCCCTAAACAGACCTCACACCTTTAAAAAAATGAATAAAAAACCAAAAAGAGCTCTCACCATAGACAACTTTTATGGAGAGGGGAAGAACAGACCTCAAATCCTGAGGGCCCTAAAGGTAAAGCAACTCCAGAAAAAGCCCCAAAGAGAGACATAAATTGGTCTCCATGTCACAAGGCTTTCTTTGAAGATTGCATAAAAAATCTTAGAGAGTTAGAAGAAACATGGGGAAATGAAATGAGATCACTGCAAAATAAAATAGAAAAAATGGAAAAAGAATGCAATGAACAAAAAATGTAATTGGTCAATTGCAAAAGGAACTAAAACAGTAACTGAAGAAAATAAGACATTAAAAATTAGAATCGAACAATTGGAAATGAATGACTCATCAAGACTTCAAGAATCAGTCGAACAAAAACAAAAAAATGAAAAGATAGAGAAAAACAGGAAATATCTCCTAGGAAAAACAACTGACCTGGAAAATAGATCTAGGAGAGACAATCTAAGGATTATAGGGCTTCCTGAAAGCCATGATGAAAAAAAGAACCTAGACACTATCTTCCAGGAAATCATAAAAGAAAACTCCCCTGATATTTTAGACCCAGAAGGCAAAATACTCCTTGAAACAATCCACCAATCACCTCCTGAAAGAAACCCAAAAATTAAGTCCCCCAGAAATATCGTGGCTAAGTTCCAGAACTATCATACCAAGGAAAAGATATTACAAGAAGCCAGAAAGAAACAATTTCAATATCGGGGAGATACAATTAGGATCACACAGGACCTAGCAGCTTCCACTTTGAAGGATCGAAGGGCCTGGAATCAGATATTCCGAAGGGCAAAGGAACTTGGATTACAGCCAAGAATAAGCTACCCAGCTAGAATGAGCATTATCTTCCAGGGAAGAAGATGGTCATTCAATGATATAGGAGAATTTCACCTATTTCTACTGAAAAGACCAGAACTGAACAAAAAATTTGATCTACAAACACAGAACACAAGAGAAACATAAAAAGGTAACAAGAAAAAAAAAACCCTGGGGAACTATATTTATGTTATAGATACTTACAAAATGAGGGTTGATTATATGAATTTATTATTACATTGTGATTATTATGATATGATTATTGTGATTTTATGATTATTAAGATATGATTATTGTTATTTCATGATTATTATGATATGATAAACTGAAAAAGAAATTAGAGGTAGAAAAGGGATAACACTAGAAGAAGAGGAAAAGGAGGTAAAATAAGGGAAATTACATCACATGTAGAGGCAAAGAAAACCTATAATGATTGAGGGGAGAAAAGGAAGGGGAATGAGAATTGGGTTAATCTCCATCTCATCAGATTTGGCTCAGAGGGAATAATAGAAGTACTTATAAGGAAACAGAAGGGAAAGGGGGTAAAAAGGGGTGGGTGGGGTTCTAAAAGGGAAGAATTGTTTGAGGGAAGTGGTTTTCAAAAGCAAAATAGTAGGGAGGAGGGAAAGGGGATAAGAAAGAGAAAAGCACAAGCTAGGGTAAATAAGATGGCAGGAAATACAGAATTAGTTATTTTAACTGTGAATGTGAATGGAATGAACTCTCCCTTAAAGCAGAAGCAGATAGCAGACTAGATTAAAAACCAAAATCCAACAATATGTTGTATACATGAAACACCTCTAAAACATAGAGATACATACAGGGTGAAGGTAAAAGGCTGGAGCAGAATCTATTATGCTTCAGGTGAACAAAAAAAAGCAGGGGTAGCAGTCCTGATCTCAGACCAAGTAAAAGCAAAGATAGACTTAATTAAAAGAGACAAAGAAGGAAATTATATCTTCCTAAAGGGTACCATAGATGATGAAGCAATATCAATACTTAACATATATGCACCAAGTGGTATAGCATGGAAATTCCTAGAGGAAAAGTTCAGAGAGATGCAAGAAGAAATAGACAGCAAAACTATAATAGTGGGGGATCTCAACCTCCCTTTCTCAGAACTTGATAAATCAAACCACAAAATAAATAAGAAAGAAGTTAAGGAGGTAAACAAAATGTTAGAAAAGTTAGGTATGATAGATCTTTGGAGGAAATTAAATGGAGACAGAGAGGAGTTAACTTTTTTCTCAGCAGTCCATGGAACTTATACAAAAATTGACCATGTGTTAGGACACAAAAACCTCAAAATCAAATGCAGGAAGGCAGAAATAATAAATGCATTTTTTCAGATCATGACAGAATAAAAATCACATGCAATATAAGGCCAGAAGAAAATAGACAAAAAGCAATTGGAAGCTAAATAATTTTATCCTAAAGAATGAATGGGTGAAACAGCAAATTACAGACACAATTACTAATTTCATCCAAGAGAATGACAATAATGAGACAACATACCAAAATTTGTGGGATACAGCCAAAACGGTAATAAGGGAAAATTTTATATCTCTAGATGCTTATTTGCATAAAATAGAAAAAGAGAAAATCAATGAATTGGGCTTGCAACTAAAAAAGCTAGAGAAAGAACAAATTAAAACCCCCCAAT